>RXID01014640.1:0-282407 GCA_005019695.1 Trichopus zeylanicus subsp. travancoricus | reverse complement strand
TTTTAAATAAAATTTTACAAAAAGAACATTAAAGGTTTTCAAACTTAAATTTTAAAACTTGCAAGTTTAATATTTGTATATTTATAAATAAACCCTTAAATATTTTTATTTATAAATAAGTCTAAATTTTATCATCTATAAATAAACCTCTTGAATATTTTTATGGGGTATTTACCTACAACTATATGAGATTTACGTTATTTACCCAAAACCCCCCAAGATTTCAATAATTAACTATGTCTCCCTCCTTTTGAAATTTATTGTCTACAACCCCCTCATTGTTATTTAACCTTATTATTTTTTAATAAAATTCTACAAAAAATACATGAAGGTTTTAAAATACCCTAATTTTAAATTACAAGTTTAAAATACCCCTTGAATATTTTTATTTTAAAAATAATAAAATTTGGACTTATTCATAGATAAAAATATTCAATGGATCTATTTGTAAAATGTATAAATATTAAATCTGTAATTTGAAATTCTAAGTTTTAAAACCTCAATTTTTTTATAAATTTTTTATCTTAAAAATGATAAAGTTTGGAATTATGATAAATAAAAATATTGAAGGGGTCTATTTGTAAATGTACAAATATTAAACTTGTAATTTTAAATTTTAAGTTTAAAAGCCTTCAATGTCTTTTGTGTAAAATTTTATTTTGAAAATGATGGAATTTGGACTTATTTATAAATAAAAAAATTCAAGGGGTCTATTTGTAAATATATAATATTAAATTTGTAATTTAAAATTTTAATTTTTAAAAACTTCAATATTGTGAAATTTTATTAAAAAATTGATAAAATTTGGACTTATTTATAAATAAAAATATTTCAGGGATCTATTTGTAAATATATAAATATTAAACTTGTATTTTAAACTTTTAAGTTTTAATACCTTCAACTCTTTTTCAGTCTCTCAAATTTATTTTTTTTTAATTTTGTACAATTTTTTTTCGGTAATATTTATTTTATTTATCAAAAATACCCCGAGATTTCAATAATTACCTATATCATCGTACCTCATTGGGTAATTTTATCTTAATTAGTGCATGAGTTAACTAAAAGTGTTTTTAAAAAATTCTGCTTAGTATTTCATATTTCGATGCGACGATTTTTATCATGTAATGAGAGATAGAACATGTAACACAGTTGGCACAAACGGCATAAGGAGTTTGTGATAGTGATGTTTGTTCCTTAAGAGTATCACCAAAACTGTCCCTTATAGAAATAAAAAGAAAATATAGAATGTTCAAACAATTTGTCATACATGGACCATCGACCTATCGTAGTAGAGCTATAAAGCTAAACTTTCAAACGCTGAGTCATGAAGCTCGTCTTTTAGTGGTCATACTATGAAGCGTGTTTATCATATAATGGTCAAGTTGTGACTCTCATTTTCTAATAATCAAATTATATAGTATGTCTTCTGATAATTAAATTATGAAACTGTCTTCTGATAATCGGATTGTGAAACTTATTTTTTTAATAATCGAGCTATGAGAGTGCTTTAAAGACCTGTGGAGTTTGGGCTTGGAAGCAATTGGGGGCGCTGATCTTGATTCAATTTTTATTTCGGTTTGCCTCGGGATTGATTGAGTTTTGGGTTCAACATTCTTCTTTAACACATCATGTATAATTAAGATTAGTAAATTAATGTATGAGTTGGGTTCACCTGCTTGACTTGAGGTCAAACTGGATTAAATCCAACAAAAACTTTTGGTAATATTGCATGAAATATTTTTATAATAAGAGTAGGACCGAGTGAAATTTGCCAAGGAGAGCATTCCCAACACGATGATTCTCAAATTTCAATTACTTCACAAGTAATATGATTGTTGTGCTTTACGATAATATATTTAATTTATTTTAGTTTAAAAATATAAAGATTAGTCGATATGATAGTTCCGATTTACGTATGTCTATAGTTGTTCGCCTCTTGCAAATTATGAACTCTGAATTTCATAAAAAGAAATTAAAAAAAAGAAACATGAAATTCAAATAGTGAATGTGCTGAAAACATCGATTTTGTCGCTCAAATATGGATGACAGTTGTTTCAGCCGCAACCGTGCAATCCACCTTCTTCCTGCAAATCGGGCATGTGTTGCGCCAAGGCTTCAGCCACTGTCGGATGCATCCTTCGTGAAAACAGTGCCCGCACGGCGTGCTCTCCAGCTCCATCCTCGGCTTCAACTCCTCCAAGCACACTGCGCAGCGGTCTTCCTCTCCGTCTCCTGCTTCGTCGTACCCCACCGGCGCCAATTCGAACGAAGCCGTGACCTCATCCACATGCAGGTCGACCACCACCTCGATGAGCGCCTCGAGCTCCACCAGCAGCAGTCCGTCGCCGGGGAGGACCTTCAGGGTCCGGAAAATGTACTCCGCTATGACGCAAGCCACGTCATGCTTTCGCACGCCGGAGAGGAGGTCGGGGAGCTTCAGCAAATCCAGGACGTGCTGCACGGGCGTCATGAAGGCGGTGGTGTCGGCGTCGGTGACGCAGCATTGGCAGAGTTCGATGTATGCGGTTCTCCGTATGCTTTGGCTGCGGCATTCGCCGTGAAGCCGCCAGTTGATGGTCTGGTGGAACTCGACATGGACACGGACAACCGGGAGAAGGGCACCAGCTACAGCGGCGGCGGCCTTGTCTTCTTCCCGAAAGAGAATTTCCGGAAGAGAGAAGAACGTTTCGCAATAACAGCGCATTGTCGAGGAAGAAAAAGATGACGAGGACGGCGACCGAGAAGAGGGATTTGTTTCCTCAGCTGCTTTCTCCCTCTGCTTTTAATAGACGTTGAAGTTTCCGATTTTGGAAGTCCAATTCCTACTCGGGTTGGACGCTGAAGTTTCCAATTTTGAAAGTCCAACCCAAGTAGGAATTTGACCTCCAAGTCAAGAAGGTGAACCCGACTCATACATTAATTTAGTAATTTTAATTGTATGTGATGTGTTAAAAAAGAATGTTGAACTCAAAACTCAATCACGAGGCAAACACAAATAAAAATTGAATCAAGATCAGCGCCCCCAATTGCTACCAAGTCAAAACTCCGCAGGTCTTTGAAGTTCTCTCCTAGCTCGATTATTAAAAAATAAGTTTTACAGTCCGATTATCAGAAGATGAATTTTATAATTTAATTATCAAAAGATGAACTACAAAATTTGATTATTAGAAAATGAGAGTCAAAACTTGATCATTATATGATAAACACACTTTATAATATGATCACTAAAAGACGAGCTTTATAACTCAACGTTCGAAAGTTGAGCTCTATAGCTCTACTACGATAGATCAATAGTCCATGTATGACAAATTGTTTGAACATTTTGTATTTTCTTTCTATTCTTATAAGGAACAAACATTACTATCACAAATTCCTTGTGTCGCTTGTACCAATTGTGTTACATGTTCTATCTCCCATTACATGATAAAAATCGTCGAATCGAAATATGAAATATTAAGCAAAATTTTTTAAAAATATTCTTAGTTAACTCATGCACTAACTATGATAAAATTACCCAATGAGATACGATGATATAGGTAATTATTGAAATCTCGGGATATTTTTGATAAATAAAATAAATCTTACCAAAAAAAAAATGGACAAAATTAAAAAAAATTAAATTTGAAGACTGAAAGAGAAATTTTCCTTCAAGGGAAAGGTAAGCGCAGTGTGCAAGCAGCACCGGGTTTTGGAATTCATAATCATTCTTCTTCCAAATCTCTCGTTAGAACTTATAAAACTCTCCCACAGCCACCAACGCTCGGGAGCTTCGTCATTGCCGGATGCATCTCCCTTGGGATCCCTATATAGATCGGTGCTCCCCCTCGCCGCCCCCTCCACCTCCTCCTCCCTCCCCATCTCCATCGCCGACGAGGATTTCCCCTTTCTCGGGCCGATTCGCGACGGCGAGGTGTCCATGGCGGAGGATGATAAGAAGGCCCAGTATGCCGACGAGAAGGGGCTAGAGCTCCAGGCGTCGGACGACACCGCTCACCAGATCAGCCACGGTAATCGTACTGCTTAATTTTGAGTTCGGTATACATTATTATCGGGCACTCGCTGAATCTCGATCCATATTTGCGCACTGGCTTTTGTGCAGATCCTTGGTACCAAGTTGGATCTGTGCTCACGACGGGAGTGAATAGAGCGTATGTTCTGGGATACTCGGGATCGATTATGGTTCCTTTGGGTTAGATTGCTGGTACTACTGTTTTGGTTCTGGCAGCTGCCATATCCCTGTATGCCAATGCTCTTCTTGCTCGTCTTCATGAGGTTGGTGGTAGAAGGAGAATACGATATAGAGACCTTGCATGTTATAACTATGGTACGTTGGCTTTTTGAATATTTTGCATTTCATGAACAGTTTTGGCTACTAGGAAGTCTTCAGTCATTTTTAACTGTTAAAGTGATTGCTTTAGTCATCTCTGTAATTTTCCTACCATTCAGACATTTCTGCCATGCCTGACGGCTCTGACCACATCCTTGTGGGTTACATTTTAGACATTCCTGGCGTTTTAAAGCTTTTAATGGTAAGAATCGACAATTAGATCTAATTTTATTGTATTGGGAGGTTTTTGTTTTGTTTGCAGGCAGAAAAATGTATGCCTTCACTTGGGCATTGCAATATGTTAATCTTTTTATGATTAACACAGGATATATCATTTTAGCTGGGCAAGCACTGAAGGTAAAACAACTGCAACTGATTAGGTATTTATTGTTTGTATCTTTTCATACTCTAAATTAAGACTAGTCTTTTAATCCATGAAGCCAGGTAGTATTATCTCTCAATGGAGAGATGGAGCCTTTTCCAGTCGCTCATTTTTTTTCAGTGTAAATCAAACTTGATCATGTGCTAGAATTAATGAAAAACATTATTACATCAAGTCGCTATGTGTGATCAAAAGAATGAAATGACCATCTTAGATGTAGTTGTTTCAAACATCTAATTCCCAAAAAGGAATCCTCAGATGCAGTTTAACAAAATGTACAAGATATGATGCTTCAATTTTTGTATTATGATTTGCCTTTTGCTACAGAAGTTTGGCTAAATGGGATCATATGTTAGTTCCACATTTGTTTGCCTAATCAGCTGTGTGACCTGTGGATTTTTTTTTTTCTTTCTCTTTTTGGCAGGCTATGTATGTTCTGTATAGGGATGATAATCTCTTGAAGCTTCCCTACTGTATAGGAATTTTTGGTTTTGTTTGTGCTGTATTTGCCTTTGGGATACCTCATTTATCAGCTTTGAGAATTTGGTTGGGAGTTTCAACCTTCCTCAGTCTCATATATATAGCGGTAGCTTTTGTGCTATCACTTAGAGATGGTACTGGTTGAACTCTTCAGTTTTTCCTTTTATTTGCCAGGGCCTATTTAATCCAGAGTTTTCATGTGTTCTTTTGCTTGTACGGGAATGGATGCTGCAGGTCAGGATTATGACATCCCAGGTTCACATGTGAATAAGATATTTAATACAATTGGTGCTTTTGCTAGTCTTGTTTTTGCATATAACACAGGAATGCTGCCAGAGATACAGGTAGGTTGATTGAGTTAATTCTGCATGTAAACAAGTATGAAGGACATGTTTTTTAGAAATGGACATGCTGGGACTGCTACTACATTATTGTTTCCTCTCCTTGGATTTTTCTTATCTACCATTTCACAGAATAAGATGGTGTACTGGATTTATTAACCAAGTGAAAATATTTTCCCTTTGAGGTGGAAGTGACTGCTTCTATTTGAAAAAGATATTGTTTTGTAGGAAGTAAATATGAGGTTATGTACCTGAATTTGCTTGAACTTTCGTCATATCAACTCTTTTCATTGTAGCTTCATGATTTTTATTGATCTGGCGGAACACATAATTGATGATAAATGCTATTGTTTATGGTTTCTATCGCTTTCTTTATTTAAAAGAAGTTCCAAATTAACATATGCACAAAGTCTAATTTCTTTGTTTGCAAGAAGAAAAAAATTCCATGTTCTGCGTGACTTAGTCTTGTCACAGGCAACTGTGAAACCACCTGTCATCCAAAACATGGAGAAAGCACTTTGATTTCAATTTACAATTGGTTGTCTGCCAATATATTCTGTGACCTTCATGGGATATTGGGCTTATGGTTCTTCCACATAAGCTTATCTGCTCAATAGTGTAAAGGGACCAATTTGGGTGAAGACATTGGCCAATGTAGCAGCATTTTTCCAGACAGTTATTGCTTTGCACGTATTCTTCTTCCACCAAGTCTTTTATCATCTATTTTTGGCTTTAATTTTTTTTTTTGTCTTCCCTTTTGGTGCACAATAAAGCTTATGATTAGAAACTTAAATGGGAAATTTGTATTGCCATATTCTATGGTGGTGCGATAACCTGATTTAGATTTATGAGGCTTTTTATTAACTGTAGTACCCCATTCTACTCAGTCACTTGATCTGCTGTACTTCTAAATTTCATTTTTATTTCTCTAGTTTTAACATCTAATAGAAGGAATTTCTTTGTTATTGAAAGTTGCCATTTCAACTGATGAATTTCTTTCATGTTTCTTTTCCCTTTTCCAAATGTAGTGAAAGATTTTATTTTTTTTATGCAAGATGTTCTCTTATTTGCTACATTTATGACATATGAGAATGCCATTCTTCTTCTACATTTCTTTTTGTATTCGAATGCAATTTGCCTTAATGTGGGCTGCTTGCACCTGCAAGATGGTTCCTTCGATAGCTGCACTGATGTAACTGCCATAAAATTTTTTATTTATCTGAGCTCTAAACTTGTCATTTACTCATCAGTAACTATTTGATGCTTCAGAAGAAAAGAGTATGTGCATAATCATCATTAACTCCCTTATCACCATCGTAGAAATATTATCTTTGCCATACTGGATTGAACATTTTGTCTATTGTAGTTTAGCTGAACTGAGATATCATGATAGACCTTCCCAGTGAGAGGCCAGTGTCTTGTTGGCTTTTCACTGTTACTTCCTTTTGTGCTTATTTCAACAGGAACTTAAGGCAGCTATTCTCTTCTTTTCATTGCTGACATGATATTCTTCATGGTTAGATCTTTGCAAGTCCAATGTATGAGTACTTGGATACAAGATATGGGAGAGAAAAAGAGAATGCTTTCTCCTTTCACAATCTTTCATTTAGAGTTGTCGTGCCAGGAGGCTACCTTGCCATAAACACACCGATCGCAGCTCTGTTGCCATTCCTTGGGAATTTCATGAGTTTGACAGGGGCCTTGAGCACCTTTCCACTCACATTTGTTCTTGCAAACCACATGTACCTGAATGTGAAACAAAAGGAGTTGTCTACTCTCCAAAAAGCATGGCACTGGCTGAATATTGTGGGCTTTAGCTGCTTGGCTGCAGCAGCTGCTGTTTCAGCCATGAGGCTTATCATTGTCCATTGTGGGACATACAGAAACGAATTCAGTGATTTTCAGCTATATCTTTTAATAATTGTATCTAGTTTTTGAGGCTGAAAGATGTACTCAGTGACTGAATTGCAATGGTTGTAATTTGGTAGTCTCCAACAGACAATGCTGGAGGAAGTATTGCAAATGTATTGGCAACGGAATTCTATGTCGCTGAATTTGTACAAATCATTTTCCTCTGGTTCTCTGTAGTGAAATATTTTTTATTTGGAGAAAATGTGCTTGCATTTTCCGAGTTTTTGATTATCGTAAAAATAGCATCCGACTTCGGTTGTGTTTAGCAAACAGAGGATGCGAGTGATTTACTTAATTGATTGTGACAGATTTTCATTATACTTGAAACTAAATTACTTCCGGAGGTTTTTCCTCTTTTTTGAGGGTTTTTTTACACATAACCCCCTCAAAATATCACAAGCTCACGACTTATTTTGACATTACAAAATCATTCATAATTATTTATTTTTCTCAACTAAAAATTCATCGGTTGGGCTACTTTCGTTGAGTTCTTAGTTGATAAAAGTAAAAGATTTCCAAAATGTTCAAAGGTAATGGGCAAGTATCATATATTTCATTTCATGGGAGTAATAAATACTTTTTTTTTTTTTTTTCCGGAATATGGTCAGGTTGTAAAAGTCGGAGATTGATCCCTAATATCGACCAAGTATTACCGGTCCGAGTCCAATTCGCAACCGATGCAGTCCAATTGATCCAGATTTCGAACCCAATAGAGAAGCTCGTACAAATGTCTCAAGCCATTATCACCCATGGAATCCTCCAGAAATATCTGGAGACACTCGCTCTCCTCTATAAATTCGTCTCTTCCCGGCCCTGTCGGAGCATCGAGCGTCAGCGCAATTCCCAAATTCCCCAGCAAGTTTCTCTTCCTTAGCGTAGAAGAAAAAGAAGAATGTCGATCATCCGGAGGAGTAGCATCTTCGATCCCTTCTCCCTCGACTCCTGGGACCCCTTCGATGGCTTCCCCAACTTCTTCGGCAACACCCTCTCCGTCCCCCGATCCGGCCTGTCCAGCGACACCGCCACCTTCGCCAACACCCGCATCGACTGGAAGGAGACGCCGGAGGCGCACGTCTTCAAGGCCGATCTCCCCGGGCTGAAGAAGGAGGAGGTGAAGGTCGAGTTGGAGGAGGGTAGAGTTCTCCAGATCAGTGGCGAGCGGAGCAACGAACAGGAGGAGAAGACCGATACCTGGCATCGGGTGGAGAGGAGCAGCGGCAAGTTCCTCCGAAGGTTCAGGCTGCCGGAGAACGCGAAGGTGGACCAGGTGAAGGCGGCGATGGAGAACGGCCTGCTCACCGTGACTGTACCCAAGGAGGAGGTCAAGAAGCGCGAGACCAGATCTATTGAGATCTCTGGTTGAGAGTTGAAGCTGCTGCGGATCTGAGTGAAGGGTACAAGAAATTACTAGTAGAAGCTGGTTTTGAGTCTGTTTCTGCATTTGCTACCTTGGTTGCTCTCTGCTGTTTTCGCCGTGGTTGTGATGTTTGGTGTGTTTTCTGTGTCCATGAATACGAGTCTCTGTGTTTCTGGTGGTAAATCATAAATCAATGTCGTGAAAAAAATGTGAAACTTTTTGTGTCTGCTCGATCAAAATTTTCAAATATGGCAATTTTGCTTACGAACCGAAGCCATCAATCAGGAAAATGATCGAGCAGTGTCAACACGACAAGGGTTCCTGACTGGTGGAGAAGCTAGGGAGCATAGTACTGGACGAAGCTCATAAGAGTTCCCAACTGGGGGAGAAGCCAAGGGAAAATAGTGTATGAAGTTGAAGCCGAGTCGTCAAGATCGTGATAGGCCTGTTCGACGGTTGGAAGCGCAAGGTCGTCCGAGTTTCTGAAGAAAAAATATACGACACAAGAGGGAGCTGGGGGAAGGAGGAGACGGAAATAGATGGAGCGGAGATTGAGATTGGGTGGAGATTTGGGTTGGAGAGGAAGATGATGGGGCAGAGGGGAAGAAGATGGGGCGAAAATGTAGGCTTGTAGCGGAGGGGAGGAGAGAACAAGAAAAGAAGAGGGCAAGTTTGGGATTTTCATCCTCATTTCTAAATAAAAAAAAAATTACCTAAAATACTCAGGTTCGGGAGGCGCCCTGGTCCGAACCAGGATCGGCCCAATTCATGGACCAAAACAGCGTCCTCTGATTGTGTCCTGATGCGTGTGAAGGTGGACCAGAGGAAGGCGGTGGTCATTCACCGGGACAGCGGCCAAGGAGGAAGTCACGGAAGGCTCGGAGATTTGCGGCCAGGAAGGAATGGAATTCATGCTATTCCTCAGATACCGAGGGATGCTATTCCTTAGTTGAGGTGGCCGTTCTCTTCTTGTTCTTGTTTGCTGCATCTACGATAACTTAAGTGTTAGATATGAAAATGGGGCTTTTTTACATGTATTCATGCATATAAAAAGCCCTGATTTGTTTCATTTGAAAGTGAGCTTATTTGCATAGAAAGTTCTGATTTATTTTCTTTGGAAGTAAGCTTTGTATATAAAATCCTCATTGTTCTAATTTGCTATTTGTCATGAGTTTAATATTTCATTGTTATGTATTTTAGGACAAAACAAAAACTTGAACCAATAAAAATACTTGTTGATTATTTATATGCTTCTATTTGTTATTGAAAGAGAACTTTAGTCTCGTTTGGTTTAAGATTAGTATTAGTCCATTTCAAAATTTTTTCCTTGTAAAATTAATATTATTTATTTTATTTTATTATTAAATTAAATTATTATACAAAATTAAATAGTTTTTAAAATTTTAAATTATTGAAGTATTAATTTTGATAAAAAGATATTAATTTACAAAAGTGATTTACCAATCTTAATGCTGATCCTGATACTGGTACCGAATCAAACAGTGCTCAAAAGAATTCAAAAGAATCTTGGTGGTTGATGATGAATAATTTCTCTTTTATTATTTCTAATCATATATGCCTTATTTACAGTATAATTTTTTGCTTGATTTTAATTATAATTATTTAATTATATTCATATATGTGCTTAGGTTTTGATTATCTCTCTATTTTACTCATATATATTTGGTTTTGATGATAATCATTTAGTTCTAGTCATATATGTCTAATTTACTTGGTATGTCATAATTATATAGTTTTAATCATATATGTCTAACTTTCACTATAACCGTTTAGTTCTAATTATGTACATTTGATTTTGATCATATTTACTTAATTCTAATAAACATTTTCTTAGTTTTGATTACTACTATTAGAATATTTTAATTTCATAGATTTGTCGTTTGTGAGGTGTTTACTCTACAATTTGTAAATATCTTGCTGCAAGGACAAACCATCAAAATAGACATCATTGATGTTATCATATATACTACAATTTATAAATCTCCTTCGTAAGCATGAACTTAACTTATGTATTTCAGTATTAGGAACTATTACATTATTGTTGTCTATTTTTAAATTCCTCTACTGATTTGGTATGTTATAGAGCATAAAGCTTACTAATTTACAAATTTTTCATAAATCTAATCTTTTATACAATAATACAAGTGGTTACAAAAATATATATGTACAAAAGTCAGTCATTTTACTCATAATGTTCATATTATAACTACTCCATTGTTAATCGAATATTTGACATAACCAATAGTACAAATGTGTTCACATACTAAAACCCTAATATCATTTATATACGATTTTGACAAAAATTAATTTATTACATATAATTCGTTCAATACTTATATAAGCTCAATTTCACTAAAAAAATAAAAAAGAATATATATGTTAAGTACTTAATGCAGTGGGAAAAGGCACAAGAGATAGAGAGAAGATCATCGTCATTTAACCATGATAGATCATTGAATTCATAAGAAAGATGAAAATGAAACAAATCCAAAATAAGATCATATTATTGATAGAAAAATTTCTTCCTTTATTACAGTTTTGGGCTATATATATATCACTTTAATAAACATAGAGTTCTGCTTGATGTAGGCTAAAAATAGGGTTTAGACTCCAATAAAAATTTTATTAGTATATCTTAAATAAAAATATCTAAATTCTATTTCTTATTGGGTTAGGACTGTAATTGACTCAGATTGATAAATAAATCCTAATTTTGACCAATATAGAATCTGAATTATCCAAAATAGTAAATAAAAAACTTATAAAAATTGATTTCAGCTTTTCAACAGATAATTATTTATTTGCTAAATTTAGTTGAATATCTTAGAAGATATGGCCTTCGGACTGTAGTTGTATCAATTATGGCGGATCATAATTAGAGTTAGAATTCAACTTGGACTTGATCTCTAATTTTATTGTAAAAAAAAGTATAGTTTTCATACATCCCCCTTTATTTATAAAAGACTTGTACTCAAGTCAAAGATGGGAGTCTCCATTGTTGCAGTTGTGTTCCTTTTGAACTCTTTCCAATACAAAACTTAATGATGAAAATCAACTAGATTTTGCCGAAATATATCAATTGTTTAATTTTTGTTCTTCCAATGCCTCAACCTATTTGCCTCTGTCATTAGTCGGTACTTGCATTTTTGTTTAATCCCTAAAATCGTTTTTATGACTTGTAGGTTTTTATATTTAATTTTGCACTTCGAATAATCATAATAAATTTTTTACTATGACGAATAATAACTAAAATAAGGTATTATTTCATCATCATTAAGCGATGAAAAATTGTGATATTTTCGCATCTTCACTAGTAAGTTTTGGATAAAATAATTGATTCTCTTTAAAGATAATATTATGATTTATATCACTAATAACTTTGCAACTTTGATTGAAATTTTCAATATGTGCAGATGATTTCTCTTACAAACTGAAATTTTCTTAAGAACTGTTAGTAGGTATGTACAAATCTTTATTTGGGCTTACTTCATCTATAGGAAAGGTATTTAGAATTACTTTTCTACTGTCATTTTCTTCTATGGCATTCACCATTATGAAAAAAAAATTTAATATAGGAAGAAATTATAGTAGAATTCATGATAACACTAACGTCTGAATGATTTATCTCCAAATTTATGTTTTTTTTTGAAATTTTTGAGAAGCTAAATTAAATTTTACCTTTTCTTAAATTTGATGCTTTAATTTGGTGCGTACCTCCTTATAATAAATAAAGTAGCCCTTTTGTATAAATTTTTTTTCTAAAAGGTCCCACATTTTTAATCATGTTTGTAATTTTTGATGACCTTCTTTTGCACGTTGTTATTGAAAGTTAATTCTACCGCGATAAAACTTGTCCTTTGAGTTTTAATTCAATAATCTTAATTTTTATTATCTCAGAAATCTTTAGACGTTTGAAGAAGTCTTTAAGTTATTCTACTAAATCGAGAAAGTTTTAATATCTGTGAAAACCAAAAACCTGATTTGAAAAAGTTGTTTCATGTGATAATTTATAAAACGTCAAATCGCGAGTCTTTTCGAATTTAGAAAAATACTTACTGTAGGCACTCCAGCAGACTGATAGAATTAAAGATAAAAAGCAATGATGATAGAATTAAAGATAAAACACAATACTTTATTCATGACACCTCAACAGAAGCATACTCTTCTCTGGGGAATAGAAATAGAAGCTTACTTGATCTAAAAATTCTAACCTGATAGAACCAGTTAGCGACAGAAAAGAAGACTCACGAGCATGACACAAATGGCAGAAAAAATGTAGCATGGTGAATTTTTTTATATCTGCCTGCCTAAGAGTACTAGAGTTTCCTCAAAATAGTAATTGATATTGGGCAAATGATCTCAGTCAACAATATAATTCGCTCCTCCGATCATCCAAAGCAATTAGCATCTCCTTTCATATTACGAGAGATACAAGCTCTGAGACATAACTTCAGTAAACTTTCCTTGAGCTCACAAATAGCAATCAGTAGACGCAAAAACAAAAAATTTCATGATGATGAATCCTCAGGATCCCTCCGGCAAAAAATGCTAACAAGAGAACTATTCTGGTATCCCAATCCCAATCAGATATAACTAATTGCTAGGGAACGAGTTAAAACTTCATCATCTTGCTCTGAATGCCATGGAACCATAAGCCTGTAAACTGCTTCTGTAGGCTCACCACATTGATGGCACATAAACTTGCTCTTTCAAATTTTGAGTAGCACTCTCAGTCGGGAAGCCTCTAACAGCACCAATTGTCCATTGTGCGATGATCCCAGCAGCAACAGCAAACCTTAGTTGCCTTTCTAAAACATCCTGATTCTCAAACATCTCCAGAAAAGTTGTCAGCTTCCTCATCATCGCAGCTACAACAGCATCACCTGAACCAGTGCGATCACATGTGAAGGGGGTTATAAGCACATCCTCAGTTCCAACAACTGACCCATCAAACTTTGGAGAATAGTAATGGATCCGCAGCGTTCCATCCGTTACAAACAGTAGTTTTATCCCATCATGCCAGAGAGGCGCAATCTCTTCCTTGGTGTAGTGATAGTAGTGAGGTTGGTTCTTGGTCTCCTGATAAGATTCATAATAATACTGGGGCTTGTAATTTCGTTTCTTTTCATAGTATTCCTCATCTAATAAGAACTCTAGCTCTTGTTTTGAAACCTCAATGACGTCAGCCTCATTCCATGCTTTCTTAATAACTTCCCAAGTCTCCTCACGAGATCTCCATAGAGGCAGTGGCAAATTCAAATCAAAAAACACATTGCTGCCAAATTTCTTTGAAACTTTGATGGCTCTAAGGAGGGCTGGATGCATTTCAGGAGACAAGAGGACTTCTGAATTGAAATGGAAGATCCTCGCCTGCATATTTCCACATGAATTCACAATCAAAACATGGCATAATGACATTTACCCCTTTTTTATCTCTTTCGCATAATATTCAAAAATCATGTGAATTACAACACAAGGTGAACTCCATTGTCATCAGATTTCCTCAGTGATGACAAAATCTATGCAATGCTACAAATTTTTCTTTTTTTCGAGAAAAATAGTATTTTTAGAATTGATGCAGCATCAATTGTTCCATTATATCTGTAGTGAGGCAAAAGGCTTACCTCCTTCAAGACGGAGAGATTAACCTCCGACTGCAAGAAGGAATCTTCAGCACATCCTTTGACAGTCTCCGCCACCATCTTCTTCCGGTCCCCATCATCTTTGAACCGGAGTTTCATGTACGAAGTTGCAGTCTTGACCGCCGAATCGATCTTCACCGCCCGCGTCTGGACCTTCTCCTGATTCATCTTGAGCACCAAATCGTTTCCAAAATCATCATCCCCGACCTTCCCCATGAACGCAGCTCGGCCGCCTAGCCTGACATGGGAGATGGCCACATTCGACGGCGGGCCACCGGGAGCCCGCACGAACTCCGGCGGACTCCACTGGAGTTGCTTCCATGAGGAGTAAATATCCGGGTGCATCTGTCGGTCGGAGACCCTCACGGTAGGGACGAACTCTCTCTGAGCGGCGCCAAAGCAGCAAACAAGCGGCGGAGATTCGTAGGGGAAGTCGATCCCGTCGTCAAAGTCCTCGTCTTCCTCATTTGCTGGGACCTCCAATTTGGGTTCCTGATCGGCTTCCGGTTGTTTCTTGCGCCTGGATTGCTTGGGTTTCTTCTCGGCTGAGACGGCGGAGGAAGCCGGGGACTTCTTCCGGCCGCGGCGAGCGGGCTTGGGCTGAGCTGTTAGAGCACCATTTGCTTCATTTATGGAGGCTTTGAGATCGAACCTTTTCCGAATTGGAGAATTTGGTACTCGTCGAGCTCCGACGAGCGGAGGAGGAAATGAGATCGCCGAGGCCATTGCAGCAATCTCCGACAAAGTGAAGGGTTTTATCCATTCGAGGGTTTACGCAGAAGGGGAGCGGAAGACGTTGAGATTCGTTAAGGTAGATTCAGATCAGGCGACAATCTCAAAGCAAATCTCTGATGGACGGCAAAGGATGTGATCGCGTGGTGCGGGCATCGCCCTAGGACGTTGGACCAAGACCACAGCGAGACCACTTTTTTGGGATAAAATTTTTATATATAACATGTAATATTTATAAATAATAATAAATTCGAACTCATATTTACAAAATTAATTATTTTACGTATTGATTTTAAATTTTAAAAATATAGAGGATTATCAAGAATTTCATAAAATTTCAGAGATTTTTTATTTTTTTTAGAAAAATCTTTCCTTGTAAATTATGTTGACTTAAATTTTTAATTTTTTAAAATTATTTTGACTCAAAATTTTCAGTGGTTTTGAGTAAGAACATATAAAATAAATATGAAACACAATATAAAAAATTCTTCATTTTATCTTCCAACATTAATTTTGAGTATCGAAAATGGCATCTAATTTACTTTTTAATGAAAATAAATATAAAACAAAGTATAATATAATTTAAAGTTTGAAATTAAATTCTACGGGTTAGGAAATCAAACCAAAACTTAAAAACCTAGAATAATCTCACCGAACCCCCTTCGGCTACAAAGATGCAGAACAAGAGTTGCAGTGACCCCAGCAGCTGAACTGACTCTCCGTCCAGCTCAACAAGTTCTATATATATCAATTAGAACCTCCAATTGCTCTACTAGACATCACTAGCAAGCAGCTCTTCTTCTCTTTTTTGTAAGATCCGCGATGCCGATTGTCCAGAGGAGCAACGTCTTCTATCCCTTCGAAGGCTTCCCAAGCTCTTTCAGCGATGCGCTCTTCGTGCCCCACTTCAGATTGTCTGGCAGCACCGCTGCTTTTGCTAACACTGGCATCAACTGGGAGACCTCGGAGGCTCATCTCTTCATGGGCGACCTCTTCTAGGGTGAAGAAGTAAAGATGGAAGTGGAGGAAGGCGGTATCATGCATATCATCAGCAAAAGCATCGAGGAGCAGGAGGATAAGAACGACAAGTGACACTTCGTGGAGAGGAGCAGCAGAAAGTTTGTTGGGAGGTTCAGTCTACCGGAGAACACCAAGGTGGACCAGATGAAGATTGTTATACTGGAATTATTGGTGCTGTTATCCTAATAATTTGAGATTTAAGTTATCCGGTAGATAACTGGAAAAAATGGATAATTCTGGAATTTTGCATGATAATTTCTTCGTCTGTTAAATTTATAAATATTAAAATTATAATTCAAAATTTTATAGATGATTTATTTGTAAATATTAGCTAGAAAGAGTAGAAAATGAGAAGTTAAAAATTTTAAGAGTTTAAATGAAAATTATAAATTGTAAAAGTAAGTTTTTTTATGAAAATATTAATTAAATGATAATCAAGAGAGTTGTAGATAATAAATTTTAAAAGAATGAGTTGTAGGTAAATATTAAAATTGCGTGAAATTTTTTGTAAATAGACCAAAATTTGTTTTCAAAAATATTAGTAACATGAGTATAAAATGAAATACCAAAAAGTCTAGATAGGATTGGATGTGAATATGATTGATGTAGGGGGGTTCCTATAAAATGCCGAAGGAGAAAATAATTAAATGATAAATTGTTGGTAACAAAATGTGATTAATTATATACCAAGCAACTATTTGTAAATTCAATTTTAATCTTATATAACTTTTGCCTTCTGAACTCCAAATTTAGTGATTCAAATTCATTGCATTCATCTTTTTAAATAGATTTTATTTATGAGTCCGAAACATTTGAAATCAATCTTTTAACATGTTAATTTTGATTAAAATTTTTCTTAAGTGTTATTATTTTTTTATTGTTCTCCATAATTTATTGGCTATTGTTAAATGGTTGATTTGACTATTAGGAACACTCTATCCTTAAAGATAAATAGATTAATTATGGTAGGGCGATTTTCTTATGAAATCAACGAATCATCATAAGTGATCGCTACTAGTCTCCGAAAGTGTAGGAGATTTGTTCATTGTAACAGGTGAACACCACTCATCATTTGTGAAAAGTACATATCCATATCGTTCTTATGAATTTTAAAAATTATCCCTAATACATTGTTCATTACTCGATTATTTTATTCTTTAGTTGCTCTAGTGGTGAAGACTATCCTCTCCCGATTGTTGTTATGCATATGTTCATTGGAAAGTTTTATGTTAGATATTGTTGATCATATCTTTTTTCTATTGAATTGATTATTCTATATGATATTCATTTGGGACGGGGTGAGAAATTACCTATTAAATATGTTAATATGTTGACATACTCATGTAATATTATATATATATATATATATATATATATATATATATATGGTAATGATGTTGGTGCTTAATTGACATTAGAGGATAATAAGCTACATTGAATGCTTATTATCGTAGTTTTATTTTTCGAATAAATTATTGATTATAATTAGTATCGTTAAGTAAAGACTTTGTATTAGTTTTTTATTTTGAATTATTTTTATTGGAATATAATTGGTTTAAATTTTATTTAGGTTACAATAAATGTTGTTTTACATTCTTTTTAGGGGTATTTACTTACAACCCCCAAAATTTATCTTATTTATTAAAAACTCCCACAATTTCAATATTTACCTACACCCTCTCCTTTTCAAATTTATTACATATAATCCCTGATAGTTGTTTAATCAAATTTTTTTCTAAAAATTTCACTTTTACCCTCTATTATTTTATAACCAAACCCATCAAAATTCTTAATTTTTCACCATCTACATTTTTCTCAAATATTTACAAATAAATCATCAATTAATTTTTAAATTATAGTTTATATATTTATATATTTATAAATAGACCCCTCAAATATTTTTATTTATAGATAAGTTCAAATTTTAATATTTTTCAAATAAACATTTACAAAAAAGACCTTAAAAGTTTAAATTTTTTTACAAATAAACCTCCCATAAAATTTTAAATTATAAATTTAATATTTATATATTTATAAATAGATCATTCAAATATTTTTATTTATAAATAAATTCAATTTTTATCTTTTTTAATAAAAAATTTATAATATTGAAAATTTTAAAACTTAAAATTATAAATTATAAATTTATAAATTTATATATTTATAAATAGAGACCTCAAATATTTTTTTATAAATAAATTCAAATTTTATCAAATTTTTTAATAAAATTTCACAATATTAACATTTAACTGATGTATACATCAATGACTTAAAATGCAATTTCCTGAGATCCCATCTCACATACCCACAGTACACATATTATCTACCACAATGACCAGATAGAAAAAATACAGATTGGGGGACGGGAGACAATGTCTTCAAAATTTGCCCGAGCAATGAAAATTTCCATATCTAGTGAAAAATTTGTTAGTTCATTCAAGTCAATAACAATTGAAATAACTGGATTCAGAGCAGGACAAGAATCGTACTCTTAATCACAGTTTGATGAACAGTAGAAATCTCACAACACAGTGAAGTGCCACTCTGTTTTCTCGAGGATCGCTCAATGAATATGGCGAGGAGGAGGCATTTTCAAGCAACCTTGATGCACTACAACCAGTGCAGCACCTCCGCACTGGGATCCCTCTCAACCAGCACATCGGCAACACTGATCTGTATATCGCCCCTGTACACGAAGTTCCGGCCTGTTACCCTAACGAGCGACGCCAGCTGAACCATCTCGGCGAACTCAAGTGCCATTTCTGCCTTTAAATTTCAACTGTCAAACGTTAATAAATAAAATTTTGCTCAAGATCCTGATTTTAGTTCAACTCAATAAACCAGCTATTTTATTACAAATGCTGCAATTTACAAAGACAATCCCGCACAAACTATACCGAAAGACGAGACCAGATCACTGACCCTGAACACTTCACGACACACAAACACAACAGAGACGGACATCATCGTCATCGGAAACTGGAGGTTTAACCAGAGATGTCAATAGATTTCACCTCCGGCTTCTTGACCTCCTCCTTGGGCACAGTCACGGTAAGCACCCCATTCTCTATGGCCGCCTTCACCTGGTCCACCTTGGCGTTCTCCGGCAGCCTGAACCTCCGAAAGAACTTGCCGCTACTTCTCTCCACACGGTGCCATTTGTCATTCTTCTCCTCCTGCTCCATGCTCCGATCGCCGCTGATCTGAAGGACTCTGCCCTCCTCCACCTCAACCTTCACCTCCTCCTTCTTCACGCCCGGGAGGTCGGCCTTGAAGACGTGGGCCTCCGGGGTCTCCTTCCAGTCGATGCGGGTGTTGGCGAAAGCCGAAGTTTCATTGGAGAAGTTGGAGCGGGGCACGGAGAGCGCGTTGTTGAAGAAGCTTGGGAAGCCCTCGAGGGGATCCCAGATGTCGAGGGAGAAGGGGTCGAAGACGTTGCTCCTTCGAACAAGCGACATTTCCACCCGCCTAACGAGCTTGAAAAATGAGATCTTTGAGGGAATTCCAATAATATCATCGAATTTTGTCGAGAGAGAGAGGCGATATTTATAGAAAGGATCAAGAATTGTTCGCGTCCTCTCGAGGGTTCGTGCTTCTTCTTCTTCCCTCCACAAAGGCTTGTCCGGCGACTTCTACTGCCGTCTACCACCTTCTGGATCCACTCCTGAAGCAGTAGACAGGGCCAATAGGACCAATATAGCTAGGCCCAGTGTTTCTCAATGGGCCTGGCATTCAGGCCCGCAAGTGGTAGGGTATGTATTTACGCGACACCCAGAAAACCAGGGTTTGGTAGCTGCCGTGTTCCTCATCGTCCGCGGCGCCACCACAGCCGTCAGCGAAAATGGTGAAGGGAAGGCAAGGCGAGCGAATTCGGTAAGGATTGATTCTCCAAATCTTAGCAGTTCTTCTCTATCGCGATTCGTTTCTGTCATTTAGATCTCTGATTTTCTCCATCGTTTTTTTACAGATTATACGTCCGAGGAACGATTCTTGGATACAAAAGGCAAGCACTTTGACCGATTTTTTTCTCTCATTCTCCGATTTTTTTACTGGAGTCGGTATAAAAATTTCACTTTTTTTTTTGTTTAGATCGAAGTCGAACCAGTACGAGAACACGTCGTTGGTGCAGATCGAGGGAGTGAACACCAAGGAGGAGGTGGCCTGGTACTGCGGCAAGCGCCTGGCTTACATCTACAAGGCCAAGGTCAAGAAGAACGGCTCTCACTACCGATGCATCTGGGGCAAGGTTGCTCGCCCGCACGGCAACAGCGGCGTTGTCAGGGCCAAATTCAAATCCAACTTGCCACCAAAATCTATGGTGAGCGTTACATCCTTGTGACTCCTCTCTATCTCTCGCTGTTCCATAGAATTTGTTCACTGGTTGATATAAATAATTTTTAATATGCTTGAACTGGTTTGTGCATTGCAGGGATCGAAGGTTAGAGTTTTCATGTATCCTAGCAACATTTAAGGCGAGTCCATTCTCTCTGCTAGTTACATCTTGTGGATACACCATTAGAAGATGTTTGTTGATTGGAATTCATTTTTTGGTTTTGATGTGGAAATATTCCAATTGGCTCGTGATTTTAGATCTGTATTTGGTTACTGCTGATATCATCTTGAGGACACATGCAAGAAACTAATGTTTTTAGAGTTTGAAATGGCGAAGATATTAGGATTATCTTACATTTTTTTGTGCTGTGTATGACCCTTTATGAATGTTAGTGTTTTCATGAGTTTTTTAATAACTATTATGAACTTATGTCTGACAAGTTAATTTGTTCCATATGTTTGATGTGGTCATTTATTCAAATCTTGTTTTATGTGTAGAAACGGGAAGGCTAGATTGTATTTTTCTATTCAGGTATATGTTCCTGTGACTTTTGCTACTGTTGAAAAGAAATGGATGCTATTGATCAGGCATTTCTTAATTTTATCTGGACTAGTAGTATGACTAATATCCATACCTTAATTGTGTTGATAGAATAATAAAATACTGGTTGTACACTGTATACTTGAGAGCAAATGCCTTTTGTTAGAATTTTTTGTGACTACCTTCTCTACCATTGGGAATGAGTTGGTTGCTCAAGCTGAGCTTTGTCATCCTTTTTGCTTGTTTTGCTTACTCCAATATTCCCAACTGTCTGCAAAGCCTCTTGATTGGTTAACCTTTGATGAGCTTGCTAAGTTGCCTTATACTAAATCTGAGTTGTTTTGGTTCTGATTTGCAATAACCTTGATATCTTTTAGTTTCTGTTCTATGCTTCTACATTCAATCAATATTTTACTTATTTGCATGGACGATCCACTGCAGACATAAATCCTCTGGGATCTTGCTAGGAAACTTTCAAGTTTCAAAATTTAATCTGATGTCCACTTGTGAAATATCCATATCTTACCCTTTATCTATCTCCCTTTCTTGCACCAGTTTGTTCATGCCTATGTGCTTGTTCAGGAATCTATTTTTTTGTCACAAGATATTTTCAATCTCCTTGCAGTTGCAAACTACGTATCAACCATGCTGTTGTTATGTGATGTCTGTGGTACTATGTGACGCCCCCGACCTAGCATGATATTATCCCTGATCGTCTACGGTCTGTAGTTTATCCAATCTCAAGATTTTTTTTTTAGTTCTTTGGGAAAAGATCTCATTGTTCGGTGTATGATAGTTATTATATTTAATCCAGTATCAACTCTGACACTTTATCAATGTGGGACTAAATACAATTGATGTTAGTAACAAGTCCATTGCTTGTTTACTAGTTCACTGGCCTATCGAGCCTAACAATCTCCCCGCCCTCGAGTGTTTAGCATTTTCATTGAGTTAGTCTATATTGATCAAAAGGTGCAGAGTGGTTTTGATACTATTATGTGACACCTCCAACCCAATTAAATATTATTCCTAGGCATCTGAGGTCCGCAGTCCATCCGATTGCAAGATTTTATTTTTTCCAATTCTCCTGCAAAAGGTCTCGTTATTGGGTTTATGATAGTCATCTTATTTACTCTAATCTTAATTCCGATACTTTGTCGATATGAGATTAAAGAAAATTATTGTCAGTTACAGGTTCACTGCCTGTTTACTGTCCTATTAGCCCATCGGGTAAAAGTTGTAACACCCCCATTATGTATGATTAAACCACAATCCAAAGTAGATAATATATATTAAAAGATTTACAGAATACATAAAATTAAAGTTTATTATATTAATACAAATATAGTTCAGATAACATGAAAAAAAGGAATTTAATAAGAAATATTCAAGTTTCTCACAATGATTTTCTGGACAAGAAAATAAAATAACATACAAATAAAGTAACTTCAAGCGTAATCACGCGTGTATACACTGTTATTGTTACAATTTGTGCCTATCGACTACTCTCTTATGGATGAAGACAACTAAGGAGTGAGTCAAGAATGCTCATTAAGGAGTTATCGCCTTCAGACAATATAAGAGATCAATATATGAAAATAATAATAAAATTAACAATAGTAATATTAATAATAATATGACGATAACGATAGTTAGATAAATCAATATCCATATCAAGAAATAAATTAACAAAAATATCATATTCATGATAGCCAATGGTTAAGCATAGTGACTATGGACTCTTCTATCAATATTACAGAGATAGTTGCATACCTCATCAGGCATGGTCGAACTAATCTATATGTAAATCAGTATATGAGTGTGGTTAGATCTCATACTAAGTAGAGTCGTATCACGTTGCACTCCCAACTGCTAATGGAGTGGTGATTCTGTTTACTCACACAACGGATCACGTTTCCTAAAACTCAAGAGATCAGCTACTGTCACGGTTGACAGTTTTGCTAATCTCTTACCGAAAGAAGAAATCACCGACTAATATCAGCCAAATAAAGTCATACTGTGTACGTCTTATAATATACTAAATGTTTAACCACAATAAATATCAAGTTAAGATTATCAAATGATAGAAAAAAATCGATTTGATTACAAATCATACTAAATCAGTTAGAAGACATCGTCAAAAGAAGAATTTGAGATTATTAATAGAATCAGCATAAAATACTAAGTCTAACGATTTCTGAATCATCAAAATCGGAGTTTAAATGAGGGACTTATGATTATTCAAATACGGTTATGTAATTTAGCCACTTAATTATATAATTTATTAGTTTAATCCTCTATATTAAGGGTAATTTTTACAGAAAACCCCTTATTCTTTCCCAAATTATAATTCAGCACTTGAGTGATAAATTTCGGATAATTTTATACTTCAATCCTTAAATTATACAAATTATTGTCATCAGTTATTCATTCAATAATTTTCATATAACCTCCTAAATTCTGTCGAATTGAAATACAATTCTCAATAAGGTAAATAACATTAAATTTATATTTAAGTCGTTGAATTATTCAAATTATCATCTTTAATTAACTATTAAGGAATTTTCATATAAGCTCACCTCAAAATCTCCTATTACTCCTTAATGGATTCAATTCAATTTTTAATCTAATGAACCTTTTGTCAAGTACAAATTAATTGACTAAGTCATTATTCAAAATAGATTCATTTTAATCAAATGCCCAATTAATTAATTTAATTTATTCAACAGTTCACTAATTCCAAATTATCATCGAATTAAATTGATCTATTAAATCATCACTTAGTACCATATTCTAAAATTTCATTTAATTCATATATTAATATAATTAGATCTTAATCATCGAATTATTTTAACATAAATTAACTCAATCATCAATTTCTCTCAATGATTTCAATCTGACAAACATAACATAAGGTTCAAATCCAATTATGTTATCTTGAAGTAAAGTCAATTCATCTGTTAATCAATTTAATTATAACCAACAATGATATCTATTAAATCATGATCGAGCTTAATCAATTTAAAATGCAATTTTATTAAATATCAAATTTCAGAACAATTGAAAATCATACCTAATATCAATCCAAAGCAAAAAGCAATCCTAAATTAAAACCTAAACCCATTTTCTTCTTCCTCTCTTCTTACAAATACTAACCTTGATCTATTTGCTCCATCCATGCACGGTCGCTGTTGGGATTAAGATTAGGGTTTGTGAGAAGAGAGGAAGAAGAAGGTTTTAGATTTTAGTTTAGAATTGGTTTTGCTTTTGGGTTGATATTAAGTTTGGTTTTAGGTTGGTTTGAAATTTGGTGTTTAATAAGATTGTATTTTAAATTGATTAACCTTGATTATAATTTAATAGATATCATTGTTGGTTATAATCAAATTGATTAATAGATGAATTAAATTTAGTTCAAGACGGCATAATTGGGTCTAAACCTTATGTTTCTTAGATTGAGATCATTAAGAGAAGTTGATAATTGGGTTAATTTAGATTAAAATAATTTGTTGATTAAAATTTAATTCTATTAATAAATGAATTAAGTGAAATTTTACGATATGGGATTAAATAATGATTTGATAGATCAATTTGATTTGATAATAATTTGGAGTTGGTGTACTATTGAATAAATTAAATAATTGGGTATTTGGTTAGAATGGATCTATTTTGGATGATGACTTAGTTAATTAATTTGTATTTGACTAAAGGTTCATTGAATCAAAAATTAAATTGAATCCATTAAAGGGTAATAGGAGATTTCGAGATTTTATTGAGTTTATATGGAAATTTCTAGATAGTTAGTTAAAGATGATAATTTGAATAATTCGAAGACTTAAATATGAATTGATCGTTATTTACCTTATTGAGTACTGTACTTTAATTTGACAGAATTCTAGAGAGAGATGAAAATTTTTGAACTAATAATTGCGGATGATAATTTGTATAATTTGAGAATAGAAGTATAAAATTATTCGAAATTTGTCACTCGATGATTGAATTATTATTTGGGAGAGAATAAGGGGTTTTCTATAAAAATTATCCTTAATAGAGAAGATTAAACAAATAAATTATATAATTGAGAGGCTAAATTGCATAGATGTATTTGAACAGTTACAAGTCCCTCATTTAAATTTTGATTTTGATGATTTAGGAGTCGTTGGACTCGATTTTTCATGCTAACTCTATTGGTAGTCGCAAATTTTTCTTTTGATGATGTCTTCTAGTTGATTTAGTCTGATTTGTGATCGAATCGATTTTTTTCTATCGTTCGGTAATTTTGACTCGATATTTGTTATAGCTGTGCCTGTAGTATATTGAAGAACGTATACAATAGTACTTTATTTGGTATTAATCGGCGATTTTCTATTTCAGTAAAGGATTAGTAAGACTGTTAGATGTGACAGTAGCCGACCTCTTGAATTTTAGGGGGACATGATCTGTTGTATGAATAGACGGGATTGACATTTCATTAGCAGTTGGGAGTACTGCGTGGTATGACTCTACTTGATAGGAGTTCTAACCATCCGTAGACTGATTTACATATACATTAGTTCGACCCTGTATAGTGAGAGGTGCAATCATTTCCGTAATATCGGTAGGGGAGTTTATAATAACTGTTCCTAACAGTTGGTTATCTTGAATGCGATATTTTTGTTAATTTATTTCTTAACGTGGATGTTGATTATCTAACCATTGTAGTAGTTATATTATCATTGATGTTATTGTTAATTTTATTATTTTTTATGTATTGAACTCTCATATTGTCTGGAGGTGATAATTCTTTACTGAACATCCTTGGCTCCCTCCTTGATTATCTTCATCCACATGAGAGTAGACGATAGGCATAGGTGATAACAATAGCAGTGCATACGCACATGATTATACTTGTAGTTACTTTATTTGTATGTTATTTTATTTTCTTGTCCAAAAAATCATTATGAGAAATTTGAGTATTTCTTGTTGGATTATTTTTCATATTATCTAACTATATTTGCATTGATGTAATAATCTTTAATTTTATATATTCTGTAAATCTTTTTATATATGTTGTTTATTTTGTGTTGTGATTTAATCGGACATAACAGTGGTATTACAATTTTTATGCTATTAGAGCATAAGGTTTAAGAATAATATAATTTTAAGTATGATAAAATATTCGTTGGTGTCACCCAAATTATGGAAGCTCTAAATCTTTATTTACAGGTTTAGTATGCCTCCCCATCATGCCCCTATTCGTGGTCATGGAACTGTTGCCGTTAGCCATGGATGTGACACTCTTGATATTGGGAAGGGTGTGCCACTGCAAATAAGAACTATAGATTAGTCGAGGTTGTGGGATATGAGAAGAAAATACTGAGATGACACTTCAAAAAATGCTGATGTTGTTCCTGAGCCAACAGATGGGGGCCCATATTAGCAGTGGAGGATGGGAAGAGGAAATAACAACAACCATTTTTTTACTCAATTCAAGAAGATAGGGTTCCAACATTTTCTAGATGTGATAATCCTACGAGGTGGACACTTAGTTATGAGAGATAAAGAAAATCTTTGAGGCTATTTGATTGTCCGAACGAGGAAGAGTTAAAGCTGACAATTTACTTATTACAAGGTGATGCTGATGTCTGGCAGAGGATTACTTTGAGGTCTTTGGGAGAGATCAATGAGACTATTAGCTGAAAAGAATTCAAAGAGTATTTTTTGCAAAAGTATATCTTTGTAGTAATCCAGAAGAAACTGTGACAAAAACTGCTCAACATCTAATAGGACAATAAAATAATACAACATTATGAAACTGAGTTCAACATGTTTTGTCGTTTTATTCCAAATTTTGTCTCTAAAGATGAGTGGATTCAGTTATTTGAGTATGGACTCACTGAGGGAATCAGAGAGTATGTAGCATATTTTGAGTTGAAAACCTACAAAGAGTTTGTGAGTAAGGCCCTCTCAATGGAGAAAACATAAGCTCATTCTTGATCATTGAGGGAGAAATCATTTAAGAATCATTTTAGATCACTAACTTGTATATTGGTATTGGAGGCCAGAGAAGAGATTCATGTCTGGAAAGTCGAGGAGCACCATGGAGCAGACTGTGACCTATCACAGAAATAAATGATACTTATGTGACCAGTTGGGCCATAGGGCACGATATTGCCCAAGGAGCAATGATAGAGAGCGTTTTCATTACACATGCTATTAGGTTATTTGGCAACAAATTGTCCAAAATCGTTGCATACTCAGCAGAATGTTAGGCAGAACCAGAATCAAAAATGGAAAAGTTTATCCCGAAAAAAACCTAGCACTAGCTTTAGTTTATGTTTTGACTTAGGTTGATACAAATGCTTTAGAGGATGTGGTATAAGGTACAATTCTTATCAATAATATGATTGTTTTTATATTGATCGATTCTGAATTTACTCATTCTTTTATTATCTCTCACTTTGCTATCAAGTGGGTTAGAAATCCTGAACCTTTAGAGATAATTCTTGATAGTTGGAATGTCTACTGACGATAGAATGATTGTATGTTAGGTATTCAAGCAGTGTATTATCAAGATTGAAAATTAACTCACTGTAGATTTAGTTCTATTAAATTTCAAGTACTTTGACGTCATTTTAGGTATAGACTAATTGGCAGTTTATCATGTCAGTGTTGATTGTTACCTGATGGTAGTAACCTTCAGATCACCTGGGCAGACTGCTTTTACCTTCTCCGATGTGCAAAAAATTTTTTCTCCTATCATTTTTTGTCTTCATGCATAACAGCTACAGATGAAGGGTTGCAAATGTTATCTAGCTTTATTTTTGAGAAGTGATTGAGTGTACCCCGATTAGAGGATATTTCTATTGTCCGAGAGTATCTAGAGGTCTTTCCCGATGAGTTATTAGGGTTGTCTCTTGACAAAAAGGTGAAGTTTGGCATAGACCGTATGTCTAGTGTAGCTCCGATTTCAAAACCCCCTTATAGGATGACATCAGTGGAGTTAGTAGAGTTGAAAAAATAATTGCAGGAGCTCTTGGACAATGGTTTTATACGCCCTAATGCATCTTTTTAAGGTGTGTCAATCTTTTTTGTAAAGAAGAAAGACAAAACTATGAGATTATGCATAGATTACTGTTTGAATACCTGATCTACAATCATTCTATCGCCAGTAGGCATTCCAATTATCAAGATTGTCTCTAGAGGTTCGGGTTTTCTAGTCATCTTGATAGCAAAGTGGGGCAATAAAAGAATGTGTAGATCCAGAATCGATTAATATAGAGGCAATCATATTATCGATAAGAATTGTACCTTACACCACATTCTCTGAAGCATTTGCATCAGTCTGGGTCAAAACATAAACTTGAGCTGGTGCTGGGTTCTTCTTCGGGATGGAATTTTTCTATCGTAGATTTTGATTCTGCTCAATATTCTGCTAAATATGCAATGATTTTGGACAGTCCCTTGCTAAATGACCTTATTGTTGGCACCTGTTGCCAAGACACTCCCCACCATTGCTCTTTGGGCAATATCCTGCCTTATGTCCCCACTGGCCACATAGATAACATTTATCTGTCATATGTTACAGTCCGCCTCATGGTGCTTATCAGCTCCCCAAGCCTGAATCTCTTCTCTGGCTTCCGTACTGATGTACGGGTTAGTGGTCTTGGATGATTTTCAATGACTTCTCTCTTAGTGACCGAGAATGAGCTTGTGTTTTCTCCACTGAGAGAGCCTTATTCACAACCTCTATAGGTTTTCAGCTTAAAATAGACTACATACTCTTTGATCTTCTCAGTGAGTTCATCCTCAAATAACTGAATCCGTTCTTCATCCTTAGAGATGAAGTCTGGAAGAAAACGGCAAAACCTGTTGAACTCAGTTTCATATTATTGGACTGTTCGATTGTCCTGCTGGATGTTGAGGAGTTTTCGTCGCATTTTCTTTCGAATTGCTGCAGGGATGTACTTTTGCATGAAATGTTCTTTAAATTCTTTCCAGCTAATACCCTCATTGGACTTTCCCAAAAACATCAAAGTAGTTCTTCACCAGACATCAGTATTGCCTTGTAGTAAGTAGACTTCCAGCTTCAACTTTTTCCCATCCGGACAATTAATAGCCTCAAAGTCTTTCTCTACCTCCCGTAGTCAGGTGTCCACCTCATCGGGATCATCACATCTAGAAAATGTTAACTGAGTGAGAAAGGGGTTGGAATTATTTCCTCTGCCCCCTCCGCCTCCACTACTAGAACCGGCTCCCATCTGCTGGTTCAGGAATAGCATAAGAGTTTCTTGGAGTGTTGTCTCGGTATTTTCCTCTCCGTCTCACAATCTCGACTTAACTCCTATAATTCTTGCACGTCGTGGAACACCCTTCCCAATATTGGGAGTGTCACGTCCACGGCCCACGGCAGCAGCTCCACGACCATGAGTAGGGGCACAACGGGGAGGCATACTGAACCTGTAAATAAAGATTTGGAGGTTCAGTGTTTCGGATGACATCAGAAAATATTCTATAACGAAATAAATCTCAAAACTATGTCATTCTTAAACCTTATGCTCTGATATCATAAACGTTGTAACACTCCTATCGTGTCTGATAGAACCACAACACAAGTGAACAACATAAATATAAAAGATTTATAGAATACATAAAATTAAGATTTATTACATCGATACAAATATTATCCAGATAACATAACGTAAAGTGATCTAACGAGAAATACTCAAATTTCTCAAAAGGATTCCCATACATGAAAATAAAATAACATGTAAATAAAGTAGCTCCAACTGTAGTCGCATACGTACACACTGTTACTATTGCCACCTGTGCCTAGCTGCTACTCTCCTGTAGATGGAAACAGTCAAGGAGTGAGCCAAGGAGGCTCAGTAGGGAGTTACCTCTTTTAATCAGTAGGATAGGTCAGTATATATGAGAGGTAACGATAGAATAACAACAATAACATCAATAATAATACAACAATATCAATGGTTAGGTAAATCAATACCCACAATAAAAAATGAATTAACAAAGATGTCGCATCCACAAACAGTGACTATGGACTTCCCTACAGATATTACGGAGATGGTTGCACCCTCCACCAAGTAGAGTCGAATCAATTTACACGTAAATCAGTATATAGGTGTGGTTAGATCTCCTATCAAGCAGAGTCATACCATGCTGCATTTCTAACTGCTAATGGAGTGGTGATCCCGTCTAGTCACACAACGGATCACGTCTTCTAGAACTCAGGAGACCTACTACTGTCACATCTGATAGTCTTGCTAATCTCTTACTGAAATAGGGAATCGCCGACTGGTACAAGTCAAATAAAGTCCCACTGCATACGTTCCTCAATATACCAAATGCTCAGGCATAATAAATATCAAATCAAAATTACCAAACGATAGAAAAGAATCGACTCGACACAAATCAGACTAATCAGCTAAAAGACATCGTGTAAAAGAAGGATTTAAGACCACAAATAGAATCAGCATAAAAAACCGAGTTCAACGACTCCTAGATCAGATGTGTCTATGCAATTTAGTCCTTCAAGATAAATAATTTCCATCAATTTTACATTATGAATCTCAAATTTTTCAGATTATCATTATCAGTCATTAATTCAGCAATTTATCACACAAGTCCTTAATACTTCCAAATTTAATGATTATATTTTTCACAAAAGTTTCCAATACAATTTGATTCATAGGTAGGCCTTCAAGTTTCTAAATCATATAACCGATCTGGTCAAATCTTACAAATTCATCCTTAATGAGATTTAAGTATTCCAATTAAATCTCAATACAATCATAAATCAATTATCTCAAAACCAAATTAATTTAATCAATTTTTCTAGATTCCTCTAATTTAATATCTAATCAGAATCAATTCCAATTCGTAATAATCAGACTAAATTTAATGAATCAAATTATAAATTCAGATTACTTAATTTGATTTAAATAATTTACTTTATCACTAGCTAAATTAACCCAAAGCTTGACCTAAACCAACTCCATACTAGAATCTAAACCAAAATCAATTCTAAACTAAACTTAAATCCATCTCCTTCTTTCTCCTCAACTCACCATCAAATCCTAACCTTAATTCGCCACCGCCGCCAGTGTCATCGCCTCCGCTGGGCCACAGCCGCCGTCGGGTCGTTGCCGCCTCCGGTCGTCGTCAAACTCGCACCATCGTGCCGGATCTTGCACTCCCGCAGCCTGCATAGTCCGAGCGGCCCGCGCAGCCTCGCGCTGCCCCGCACGCTGGTGCACAGCGTAGCTCGTGCCGCCCGCTGCCCCGCTCTGGTCGCCTCGCTCTCGAATCGCTGCCAGTCGTTGGTGAGCAGTTGACGCTGCTCGGAGTGGAAGATGGAGATTTTGCAATATAGCGCTCTAATTTTCCCTATTTTCATTTAGATATCTAAATGAATATAACATCTCAAAATTTCGATATACTTATTTTCTATTAAGTTTCTATTGAGTTTTTCTTAAATATAGGTTATCATTCTTCTCCTAAGTATCATAAGGGTCATTAGGTTTATCAAGTATTTGACATAAAATTATCCCACAAATAGAGGCAAGGAGAAAACAGATAAAAATAATTTAACCTACCTTGAATCTCGATGGTGATCGTCCCGAATCTTTTTGTCACTCTGTAAATCTTCCCAACGATCGTTTCTTGACTCTCTTTACCTTCAAACCGTCTCTCGATCCTAGAGAGTTTAGTATTATCTTTCTGTAAAGAGTAAAAATTGATTTGCTTTCAGGTTTTAATTAACTGGTAGTTAGCCGATTGTTAGGATCGTGGGTAGTGGGTGGTTACACGTGGATAGTGGGTGGTTATATGGAACTAATTATTATATCAGAGACTCAACAAGGATTGCTAGTTGGATTGCGTGTAGAGTCAGAACTAGTGCTAAAACGCATTATTCATGGAGTATCCGTTATCATTATCTTCGATAGAGATCTCATATTCACTTTACGGTTTTGGGATAATTTTCAGAAAGCTTTAGGGGAAAATTACGTTTTAGTACAGTGTATCACTCTCATACTGATGGTCGATCAGAGAGGACAATTCAGACTCTAAAGGATTTATTGAAAGCGTGTGCTCTGGATTTCAAGGGGAGTTGGGACTCTCATTTGTGTCTAGTTGAGTTTACTTACAACAACAACTATCACATTGATGTTTAAATGGCACCTTACGAGGCTTTGTATGGAAGGAAGTGTAGATTCTTTGTTTGTTGGATAGAGCTTAGTGAGAGGTAGATTTTGGGTTCAGAGTTAGTTCACTTAGCTTCCAAAAAAATTGAGATGATTCGAAAAAGGTTGTTTATAGCACAGAATAGACAAAGGAGTTATGCTAATACTAAAAAAGGGGATTTTGAATTTCATGTGGGCAACCATGTCTTGCTAAAAGTCTCTTCAACAAAGGTCGTAATGAATTTGAGATAAGAGGAAAGTTAGGACCTCATTATATTAACCCCTTTGAGATCTTAGAGAGAATTAGAACAATTCCTTATAAACTTGCCTTATCTACATAACGTTTTTTAAGTGTCAATGCTGAGGAAGTATATCTCAAATGCGACATATATTTTGTCATTTCAATAGTTATAGTTGAGAGAGGACTTGACCTAGTGGACCAATGGGTCAGTAGGCAAACAGTTGACCTATAGCTGATAACAGTTGTTTTAGCTTTACATTGACAAAGTGTCGGAATTGAAATTGATTTAAATATGATAACTATTATAAATTCAACAATGAGGTCTTTTCCGAGGAACTGGAAAAAATAAAATTCTGAGATCGGGTGGACTGTGGGCCGCAAATACCCAAGGACAATATCGTAATGGGTCGGGAATATCACATACTATGTCAGTAGGTAGTGCTGACCACGTATACGATACAACCATGATAGTTACTATTTTTTGTGTGGTGTCATGTGCTACGGCTCCCTTTAAAGTTGATATGAACTTGTTTCCTTTGGTCAGTGTTTTATACTTTTTCAGTTGGGCTTTATAAGAATTTTGGTTGTACAGACTTATTTCTCTGTTCTTTCTCTGATATTGTTTTAGCGGTAGCTTTATAAGTATTTTGGCGGTGAAGGTTGTCAACTGAGCAGATGGTAAGATAATCATTACTGAGATGATTGCAATGAAGTCTCAGATAATTGAGCTTTTTAAAACTGATGCTCATTGTCAACATGACCAGTTTGCTTTATGTCCTATGTAAGCTGGTTTTGCTAATGATTCTCATTGAAAATCCCATAAAAAATTACACAGGCGTATCTCTTTTTGTTCTTTATCTGATTTTTTAAGTTGTAGAATTATAATGTGTTAAGGATTTTGTTGGTGAACATTAACAAGTGAGCAGATGATGAAATAATCATTACTGAGATGATTGCAATTAAGTTTCAAATAAATCAAGCTTTTTAAAACTGATGCTCATTGTCAACATAATCAGCCTGCAATACGTCCTATGTGAGCTGGTTTTGCTTATAATTCTCTTGGAATATCTTGGAGTTAATATGTTCATTTTTGTGGCTCGGGATTGATTTCTGGTGAATGTATAGTTATGTCTGAAAAATATTTGCTCTTTCTTTGATTCTTATGGGATAAGTTCTAACAAAGGACAATTTTGCAAATTAATGTTCAAAATTCCATGTCATTGCTACTTAAGCATTTCTTCTCATTAATTTACGACGATGTTAAAATGTGATAATAAATTGTTGCTTCTTGCTGACTGGAGCCTACTTAATTTGCAACTCCTTGGCCTACTAGGAGAGTCATTTCTTGGTGTAGATTTGAAATCTAGTGAGAAATGATGGTTGGTTTGGCTTCTCTGTTAGGGTATTGAACTTCTTTTTAGTCCCAAATGAGGTTAACTGTCAGTTTTGCTTGTGGGCTTGATGAAATATTTACCTATGGAGCCAGTTGCAGCCAAAAGTATTGCTTCCTTTTCATTCTTCAGTTTCCTTTAGCAGTTCAAGACTTTATTTCACTTGCAATGCTTGTTAGCATTGAGAATAATTTTTTTCCTTTTCTATTTTGCAGCTGGAGGTGGTCCAAATGCAAAAGGTAGAACAGGAGTTTTTGGGGGTATTTGGATATAGGTCAAATTTGTTTTGTGGTTAAACAATTATCATAGGATGAAATTTTCCTCGACTAAATTCGTCGGCGTCAATAGGATGAAACGATTTGTATGACTTTGCTCAACTTGTTTATAGTGAAAACAATCATCTCAAGCTGTAGAGTTGATCATGGAAATTATTTGTGGTCCATTGTGCTTCTTTAGTCAAATGAATCTTAATAACATGCATTGGTGGCAACACATGAACCAGATAGGGACTGTCAGAGGCCATTGAGGTTGTAAAGATGCTCCATGGAGTTCATGATTAAACACCAATTTGACTGTCACAGTTTCATATTGACAGAATACAAAAATTAAAATCGAGTTAAATAATGAAAAACCAAGAAAAATAAAACCATCTCAAATCATTCGCTCCTTAACATCAAAGGACAATTCGATTTCATGCAACATGTAAAAGGGAAGAATATCCGCCAGAGCGCGACGTAATACTCCAGTCTGTCACAACCAAAGGAAAAGAGAAGACATGGATAAAAGAGTCGAGAACGTAGCACAGATGCTCTGTGGCCTACGGCTCAGGCTTCATGTCCTCGTCGTCTTCAATCTTAGGCGCCAAGTAGAACCTGATATATCCCATTTCCGCAATCTTGTACTCAACCACCACCGGCAGCTCGGAGGAAAGGCTGATGGCCACGGTATTGGACAGTGGCGTCGCCTTGGTGAACGAGTTCATGTACCTAAGAGCAAATGTTAGGGACACGGGCTCCTGCATCTCTATGACCGTCGCCTCCTCCGGCTGTTCACATAAAAAGCCAATCAAACAATCAAGAAAATGCATTATGGAGTCACATAATTGGAGAAGGAGAGAAGGATACCTTGTCAACAGTGGTGTTCTGCCTGCAAACAATATTTGCAGTGCCAATATCTCCTCTTGTTGAAAACTTAACGCCCTCCTTGGTCACTGATATCACCACTGCAATCGAGCAAAGCACCAAGTGGGTTAACAAATTCCAACAACAATAGCAGCAGGAACTCGATTCAATTGTTTTGCGAACAATTTCAATGTACCGGTGTCACCGAAGCTGCTGAGATCCTTGCAAATCTTGGCAAACTCGGCGGACGGCATCCTCACAATAGCCTGGTACTCGGCTTCCGGGATTCCGAGATGCTCGCTGTCTATGTCCATCAGTTTCATCTCGAAATCGGAGATCTTGTCTTGATCTGTCATCGTTTTTCATCAAATTGACAGATCAAATTCTTTTCAAATCCACAGATCTGAAAGAAGAAAAGGAGAAAAATAAGAGAAGGATCGAGGACTGACTAGGGCTTTCGAACATGAAGGTGACGGTGTCGGTGCCGTCGTCGGCCTTGATGGTGATGATGTCGTCGTTGCCGGCGCAGCGGAGCATCTTGGAGACGTTATTGAGGTTCATGCCCATGGAGATGTTCCGATCGCAGCGGTAGTGCTCGAAGCCCTCGGAGCGGAGGAGGAGGGCGACGAGGGAGACGTGGCTGGAGTCCATAGCCTGGAGGGAGAAGCCCGTGGCCGAACAGTCGAAGTTGGCGTCCGTCACAAGCTCCTTAATCGCCTCCAGCACCTTCTTCAGCAGGCTACCCTGCACCAGCCGGAGCTCCAACATCTTCTTCCTCTCTGTGGCTCGCGCTCTGAAATGAAAGCCCTCGCTACTGCGTATTCCTTGTATCAGAAGAATTGGGGAAATCGAATGCAGCTAGGGCTTTTAATAATAAATTCCAGCCATTTATTAAAAAAAAAAAAAAAGCGGCAAGCTGGTTTTCCGTTGGCGGGAACCCGACTTCTTCTCCCGCCAAACTTATTAGCGATCGAGGAGGGATTTCGCTATTTATTTTCCATTTAAGGCAAAAAAAAATCAAATTAAAATTCGGTGTCTCGTACAAAATATTTTTTTCTTTTTAAATTTTTTATTTATATTCTTGTCTTATTTTTTATTTATTTTTTGAGAATGAATCGAGGTCATGATAAGATTTTACGAGAAATTAGGGATAAAATTATCTGGTCAATTGACCGCTCATCGAACGCCAAGGGACAAAATTCAGATTTCAGGATTGGACAACATAAAATTAAATTATTTTAAAAATATAGATCAAACGACAAATTTTTAACTCATTAAACATAATTTAATTAGGTATATAAATAGCATAATATCATAATAATAATATTATAATTATTTGACAAAAATTGAATTACGTTAAAAATAAGTGAAAAACACGACGCTGCCACTTAGAGCAACTTAAAGCTTAATAATATACAATGGAGCCTGTCTGACAGTAGGATAATACGGGTATTTTGAATTTTATAAAAATATAAACTAAAAATAACAATAATAAGTAAAGTAATTCTGATCTCATTGGTGTTTGAATTTATTTATTAAAATAATTTGGAATAATTTTTTTTTTTGTAATGACGTAGAAGCTATTACTCCAATTTTTATACTGTTTGGAGAATAAAAGATCAAGATTAAGGGCTTAATCCGACTTTACTCATTCAAACAGGCCCATAAGTTCCAAGTTGGAAGTAGCAGACTTGCTGGGTAAATATCACCTGGAATTGGAAACACACCTGATACACCACACTCAAAAGAAGACACACATTCTGAGAATTCCATGAGATCTCACACAAAAAGGACCAGAAGCAACAACAACAAACAATCTGCCTGCTTGGGCAGAAAAGAAGAAAAACAATAGAATTATCCAGAGAGCATTCCTTCGTGATCACAGAGTAAATCAAAGGCAGCGAACGCAACGAGATCAGGTATCTGGAACGGCTGCTGTTGTCCGCTTCATGGATGCGCACTTGATCAAATGATTATAGCTTCCTTTCTCTTTGAAAAGCTGAGAAAAATGATGCTTGCAGTAAAGAATTCCTTCGAGTGCTGCATAGTTTGAAGGAGAGATTGGGCAGCCCCCATGAGAGCATTTGAAACATGACTTGTGATATGCTTGGCCCTCAACAGTTACCTGACATGTCCATTTTTAACATCAATGACAAAGCATTTGTAATGGCATACAAGGAGATCAAATACAGTGCCACCTTAAACTTGGAACTTCAAGAAGCATACAGCACTTAAAATGAGAAATCCACCCAAGCTAGAGGTGAAAAATCAGAAAGCCGACATTTTTAATTTATTTAAGAAGAACTACCTAGGCAAACAGAAAACAGTTATCTAATAGATTCATTCTAGCTTAGTTGGAGAGGGAGCTTATCATGGTCTCATGGTTTTAGCTCTTGAGATGCAGAGTATTTATGCTGTGTTGTAAACAGGCAAACTAAGGGTATCTCCCTGGACTCAAACAAGAACTGAAAAACCAGATGGAAAAGGTCAACTGAGAGCATTAGCAGTGGTGTTTTCGCCAAACTCTCAGTTCAACTATTTCATGTCCTTCTTCAATAAAGAAAACTGAGAAGTATGTTTTGGGAAAACATGTCTTCAGCTAAAGGGTGTTTCTTTACATACATCCACACAGCCAAAGCACAAACACACACTAAAAATAAATGTCAAGAGAAAATGCAGGGAAGACTCTTAATAACAATTCCAAAACAAAACAATCCATGTCTTCATCACACGGAAGCATAAAAGCTAGAAAAATGCAAACTGACCCACAAAGACATTGTGCCAATCATCCATAACATGCCCTAATGGATGAGACTCCACCTTCTGTTTATCATAACCTGTAGATTCAATTTATTTTTTCTGTTACATACACTTATAATTTATATTCCACTAGGGCAAAGCAACTATAATAACAAAACACACAACCAGAAAATCAATAATTTGTAATTGGCTAGGAAGAACTAATTCCAAAGAGTAAGCTACAAACACCTTAGCATCAGTAACTCTGTGAGTTGACTAAAGTACTACATGATTTGCGAGACAAAAGGCAGTGATCAATACCAGGTTTTAAATCAACCAAAAGGGATTATTAAATTCAGGATGTACTCCGTAGCCTCAAATTAAATCGGTTTTTATATTTCAAGAAACTAAATGACTCAATAACTAATGAAAAAGATGATGTTAGCACAATAGGGCATGGTTAGCCAGCATACGAACTGAACAGATGGTCAACAAAAGAGGTATTTGTGACCAAGATCTAACCTTTTCAAGTGGATATGCTGTTTTGCCACATGCAGCACATTTTTCTTGCGTTCCAGAAAACATGCCTGCAGCTTTGCTTGGAGTCCTCGTCTGTGATAAAAAAAACAAAAAAAAATGCAACACATGAGGTATGAATCATCCTCTGATTTTGAAATTTCACCGTAGAAAATGCTTTCAATTTACAGGTAGAGGTGTTGGATGACATAGTTAATTTACCAGTTCTGGAGTTGGCTTCTCAGATGATTTCGCAGCTGCCAAAAAGCAAAAACTACATCAGATAAATGCTAAAAGCAAGTGACAAAATTGCCAACAAGTTAAACATAAAGAACGTAGGAAAAGCCTAACGTGACTGGAAGTTCTTGTTGAAGTTGCCAGTCTCCTTGAAGAGCTGCTCAAAGTGAGGTTTGCAGTACAGTACACCGTCCATTGAAGAGAAATTGCTAAGCTGGAAGATGCACAAAAAACAAATCATGATCTAGAACGTAAAACTTGATCAATATGTTCAACAAGTGCAGTATAGTTTCTGCAGTCTCGGAGTTGGATTTATTGGGATGTAACTTTTGATTAAAACCATTGTAATTTCATCTACTCAATTCATAATTTAAAACCTAAAAAAGAGCAAAGTGAATGAAAGATTTTATAAACAGAAAATATGTGGAGCAATCACATTTGCAATCTCTTGAAATTTTAACTGTTTTCAGCATGGATAGTCCAACATGATACATGTGAGTTCGCACATTGGAATTTTTTGTCAGTAGAAGCTAAATTTAATTTTCAGCATAGATAACCCAGTGTGATCTATGTGACCTTCCACATTGGAAGTTCCTGATGATAGAACTTAACTTCAATCAGTATGAATAGCCAGTCTTTTCACTAAACCTTCTGTTTACTAAAATTAATTTTATATTCAAGCATATGGGAGATCTGCAATTTCCACAAATACTTGGTGCAGATGTGGATTGAAGATATACACACATAGCATCATGACGAGAGCATCACATGGCATTGAGTAGGCAAAAGACCATCAATCACAAGATTTGACATGTTGAGAAGAGAAATCTTGATGACTGAAAAAACAGAATAGTAATGGGAGCAAGTATATAAGAAAATAAGATACCATCAACTGCCTTCAACTGCACTAAAGAAGGCAGAGCTTTAAGACTAATGCTTTTCTAGCAATATCTGAAACTAGAATTAAATCTAGCTGTAAAGATTCAAGCAAGAGTTTGTTGTTTCAACACAATTCGTGGACAATGTATGTGTCAGTAAGTGTGTGCGAAGCCAGTACTCAGAACTGGAATGACTGTTTGCCTAGTGATTCCACAGAGATCATGGACCCAGTTCAGTTCAGTCCATAAACCAGCCATAGATAGAGACAAACGTCAAACAAGTTCACAAGATTTCCTCAGATAGCTAGGTAAATTATCCAAAATCAGAAAAAAGAACAAGACATAATCTCGTAATCAACTCCTCAAATTGTTTCCAAAGAAAGAAGAAAGTTACTATCAAACAAACAGACAATCTTTATACCACTGACAGTTGATTTCCTAAAATCTCGAGATTAATCATATCGGCCGGCACAAACACACGCAGAATTAGTTTAATCTAATATAATTGGCCGGCAAAGCACAATCAGAATCAGTTCTTCGAAGAAAAACAAATTTATATGTATCTCATTCTCCTTAAAGAAACTGACCCCATAATAAATCAGAAAAATAACAAAAATTTCACCTTGAGGGTTCCTTTGCAGTGGGTGCACTTGAAGCAGGATTTGTGGTATACGACCCCATCGGCCATGAGCTGATCCATCAGATACACCGTCTTCTCGCAGGCCTTGCACTTCTGCTGCGTCCCGCTGAACAACATCTCTTCCTTCCCTCCTCTTCCCAGATCTCCAACAGAGAAATTTCAGATCTGCCACCACCAAGACCCAAATCCAAAATTACACCAATTAAAGAGCGAAAAAGGACTCGATCAACGCAGAGAGGAGAGATGAAAACCTGAAAACCTCGCCGGATCGCTCGTCTATCCGAGTGGGATTTGGAGATCGGAGCGGAGCAGCGCCTGTCTGCGCTTTTTGCCGCGAGCGGAGGATGAGACCGGAGCGGGCGAATGGCGACGGGTCCGCAGGGAAAAGCGGGGAAATGCGATGATGCTCTATCGCAGAAACGGGCTAAAAAGCATCGGTTTTGGTCGAGTGAACATTGGCTGCAACGCTCATGACACGGGGCTTCCGAATTAGTCGCATAGAAGCATGAAACGTGTCATCTTACGTGTCATTTTAAATTTTTAAAATTAAAAAAATTCTATTTGGCCTATTCGATTCGATTCAATTCGATTTTAAACCGAATACCCACCCCTAACGAGCAACATGTTACTGCAGGTTTTTTTTACAAATTAATAAATATTATTTTTCGGAAAAATCCCGTTTGCCACCTCGAAAAAAAAAAAAAAAAATACAGAATGAATTTTTATTCATTTGTTTATAGATTACGTGGTTGTCTTACTCTTTTTCTTTTCCTGCTGTTCATACAGACAATTCTGAAGATCCCAGGATTCTCAGATAATGTTTTTGCACATCTTTTAGCTGGTCTCAGTGCAGGACTTTTTGCAGTCTGTATCAGATCTCCTGTTGATGTGGCAATGTTTTATAATCTTTAAGAAAATATCCCTGACAGGCTGGTTCTCGAGTGTAGAACGATGGAGCCATTAAATTTGTTTGGGATAATGTTTATTTGGCATTTTCATATCATCTTTGTTGAAAAAGTTGTTCTGATTCAAAGGAATGCTACCCTGCTCTACTAAGCAGCTCTCTAATTTAGCATCATATGGAGAACAGTGTCATTTTTTCCTGTTATGTGTAATGTGCTCTTAGAAGTGAATGTTGCCCATCAAATGAAATCTGTTATGTATAACCATCACTGATACCCAAAATTCAACTGATTGGGGCAATTCTCTCTTTATGTACTGCATCACATAACGCTGGAGAATCCTGAAAATGTAGATTCAGAAATCCTCATCAGCATTTTTCTTACACAAAAGATAGATCCAACTTCATCATAGGCAGGTCAAATTTGATAGTTGCTTTATTGGTTTAAATTCATTGATTCCTGAATGTTATAACTACTTTAGTGGTTAAACGCATTGATTTCTGAAAGTTATGAACCTTCCTTTTTTGTTAGTTTTTGGCTGGTACCTTCTTTTATGAGTATTACATTTCTGGTTGAATATCTGTGTTCTTTTCACGAGTTATTGCAATTGAACTTGATTTCAAGATTGTTGTGCACCAGAACATAGTTCCAGAAAAGAACACATTTGTCTTATTGTTTTTGTTGAGATCTTCAATGTTTTAATCTTTTTCTCTGTATTTATCTTTTGGCTTATACCAGTTACCCAGCCTATTCTTTGCATGGTTCACAAATGCTTATTAGCCAATAGTAACATCTAACTACAACCACCAGAATTCCTTTTTAATTTGCCTCAGGTCAAGTCAAGGATGATGGGAGATAACACCTACAAAAGCACACTGGACTGCTTCATTAAGACGTTGAAGAATGAAGTATGGTTTTCCTCACCACCTTAGCATTCTTGAGATAGAGATCCTGTTTCCGTTTCTACACTACCTTGCTTATGACTGATGTCATCATTGATAATAGCAGATTCATGGATAGTAGTGTAGAACTTCTCACTGATTTTTTAGATCGCGTTAGTCATCATTCCTCCCTCAGTATGATGATTTGTAAAAAAAAAGGCACTTCTATCACATGAAATAATGTCCACTATTGAAATTTAATCCGAACATGAGCTAGATTTTCTTTTCTCTTGGGCTTACCTCTATTAACACATGAATGGTATATAGAAATGTTGGGAGAATCAAAACAATGTCGAATCGGAATAATATAGTGAGTCAGACACCAAATCATTTCAAAAATTTAAACTCATGAAATATCAATTTTTTTCACTATATATATTGAAATCTATCTGTCTAACATCCGATGTGAGATTAATTCATCACACCTGATATTATAACAATTTTCCTCTTCAAATGTGATTTAACCATATCAATTTTAATACTCTTAATCAAGAACTCTTTTTGTGACATTAATGAATTTTTGTCTCAATTTTTAGTTTTTTAAGAGAGACTAACATGCAACTCAATTTAGTCGCATCATCACGGTACTCTTTTACTTAATTAATTCCACCGTGTGATCCATAATAATGGATTTTTGTCTTAATTTTTTAAATTTTTTTTCAAAAGAGACTAACATATGATTCAATCCAGTTGTATCATCACGGTACTCTTTTACTTAACTAATTTCACCGTGTGACTCATATTAATGAGTTTTTGTCTCAATTTTCGATTTTTTTTTTTAAGAGAGACTAACACGCGACTCAATCCAGTCGCATCATCGTGATAATTTTGGTATTAAAAATTTGTACAATTTCAAACCTAAAACTCTGATATTACTTGTTAGGGAAATCGAAAGAGTATCGAATAGGAATAATATAGTGGGTCGGACACTAAACCATCACAAAAGCTTAAGTTCATGATATATGAGCATTTTTCACTATATATATTGAACTCTATTTGTCCAATATTCGATGTGAGACTAATTTATCATACATGACATTATAATATAGGAACGCATACTGTACTATATTCATTTGAAAATTGGTCAAAGAGCAAATGGAATAAAAACTTGTTTTTGATCCATGCCTGAATTCCTTAATTGTAAAGTGGATTTTGTTGCTGCCAAATTGAAAAACAGAGAGCATAGTTGGGATTTCCAAACAACCATAATGGTGAAGCTATCAAACATGGTCTGAATTGGTACCAATATTTTGAGCTATCAAAAGCACAATTATCTACCGGTAGATTGGAAACTTCAACTATTGGAAGAAATTTTAATGTGCTGTATTTTTCTTTTTTGAAGTTGTCTACTTGACCACATGTTCCGAATTGGACTTCTTTGATTTCTTATTACTCCTGTTGGGATATATAATTGTGTGCAAGTCTTTTTTAAAGAAACATCATAATGGTCATATTTCACTGGTCCTGTCCTCCCAAATAGACTAACTTCATCTTGATTCTGAAATACTAACTCTGCTCATCTGGAGTTATATTGGATAACATCAGATTTTGCTTCTTTTTGTAGGGACCTTTTGCTTTTTACAAAGGTTTTATTCCAAATTTTGGTCGGCTTGGATCATGGAACGTGATTATGTTTTTGACTTTGGAACAGGTAATGTTGATGCTAATTTTTCACTGACTGCAGTCGATCAATCTGCAAATCCAGTAGTAATATGCTTACTACATCATTATGTTCATTGTTTCTGAGTATGAAATTATAATGAAAACTGACCCCCTACATCAACTTCGAAGGTTGTTTCTCATGCTTTGGAGAACCACTGAGCTGTTTCCATCAAATAACAAATGCGTTATCTGACATTTGGTGATTATCTATCCGATATCATCCGACCTTTGTATACTTTTCTTTTGTCATAATGCCAACAGGTTAAAAAAAAATTTTACGAGACAAATGTCACACTGACTTCACAGTCATGATAGGACCAAGGACTTGGCTGTAGATTAAGGAAAAGTTTTATTCGTTGGGTCGAACATAACATCATTTGTTTGTTTCCCTGTGGGGGAATGATGTAGCAAAAGAGAGAGTATAAGGGGTAAGAAGAAAAGTATCGTCTTCTCACAATGATATATTCTTGAATTCACAAAGAAAATAAAAAGAGTATAAATCCAAAATAAGATAATATTATTAATAGAAAAAAAATTTTGTTATAATTTTGAGCTGTATATATAGTCCTTTAATAAATTTAGAATCCTATTTGCTATAGACTAAAAATAAGACTTAGACTCCACTAAGAATTATACTTAATGTATTTAAATCATATTCCTTATTGGACTAGGACTGTTATTAATTCAAACTGATAAATAATTTTAAATTTTGAATAATATAAAATTCGAATTATCCAAAATAGTAAATAAGAAACTTATAAGAATCGATTTTAGCTTTCCAACGGATAGTTATTTGTTGTATTTGAATGAATATCTTAAGAGAGGACCTTTATATTGTAGTTGTACGAATTTTGGCCGATCCTAATTGGAGTTGAAATTCAACTTGAATTGGATTTCTAATTTTACTGTAAAAAGAATGTAGTTGCCCTACATCAAGAAAAGGCCAAGCTCTTGAACTATAATTTTGTCTTACTGCTTATCTTTCAGTTCCAACATAGTTTTGGTTGTGAATGGATTTTCTTGTTAAAATTTCATAGCAAAGTATCTGAAGATGATTATAATAATTTTATCATACATGTATACATATATATACATATCAAACAAATTCTCTCCTTTGCAATTATAATTTATCTTTCAATAATTATAATTACTCACAAATTATTTTAGAGCTTTTAGCAAAGAAATATTTATATTAAAAACAAGATTTTAAATTTTGGCCAAAATCAAAATGTTTTGATTTCGGACTAACCCAAATATTTTGACCTAAAATTCAATTTTGATTTTTAAAAAATATTATTTACATTCTTATATTATTTTTATATCAAAAAGTTTGTCTAGTCTAGTTAGTTAAGAAATTAAATTTGAAATCCCAACCTAATGTTTGAATCTTGGCTTTAGCAATTTTTGGTGTTTTCATGTTTTAAGTAATTTTTTATCTGTTTTTATTTAATAATTTTAAATATATATATATATATATATATATATTGAATTTTTTAATATTTTAAATTTAAAGTTAAAATTTAGTTAAATAAAATTTAAAAATAATTCGATCGAATCAAATTGAAACTTAAAAACTCGATTAAGACCGTTTTCTTATAACTATTAACAAAAAAATCCCTTCATTTTCAGCTTTTGCACAAAATTGTCCGTCCCCTTTTGTAATATACAAATATTTTAGGGAGGTTTCTGTAATCAACCCTCCAAATGTAGGACCGTCGCCTGTGAACAGCAGATACAGAGAAGGCATCCATTTCAATTTCATGCGGATTTCCTTCCCCTCCTCTTATACATCATCTTCCTCGTCACTCCACTGCAAGCTCAAATCGGAGGTCGAGGAAGAAGAAGGAGATGAGTGGGGCGAGAGCATCTACACGGCGGCGCTCATCTTCATGTACGCGATTTGACCCGTCACCTCTGTCTCCTCCTCTTCTAGACCATCCCTTATGGTAATCTCGCCTGCCCCCTGATGGGGCCCTACCCTCCCCGCGCCCCTAGCCTGGCTCCTCTTCGAGAGCCCGACCGCCACCCCTCCCACCTGCTCTCCCTCGCCGTACTCTCCCTCTACCTCCTCCACTACATCCAACGCACCCTGGTCTACCCCCTCCTCCTCGTCCTCTTCCTCTTCCAATCCAAATCCACCTCTCGCCGTCTTCCTCCTCTGCCTCAGCCTCCTAAACGTCTACCTCCAGGTCGATTGTCCTCCGATCGAAGAGATGGGGTGGAAGTTCTGGGCCCGGATTGCAGCCGGGTTGGGGATGTTCTTTCCGGGGATACGGGTGAGTATAGCTCGGATCCCGCCGTTGAGGCTGGAGAAGGAGGTGGCGGGTACAAGATACCAGGGGGAGGCCGTCGACCGGCTGGGCTGGGCTGGGCCGTAGCCTGGTCTCCGGCGCCATTCGCCTTCTTCTTGTTTATTAGTTCCATTCTGATTCCCTAAACCCTAAACCCTTCTTGTATTAATAATCGTTTTAGATGTTTTTGGTTGGGAGATTAAAACAAAAGTTAAATTTAGCCTGCCTGTCATGGAGAATATTAAATTTAATTCCTCCCCTTCTTAATTTTAATGCTGCAATAACATGGTTGATAACATTGATTTTGGTGACATGAATATATATGCCAAAACCTGTAAATATTTTGCAGCAGACACTTTGAATAATGTACCACAAGCCAATAACCAGTACATTAAAGTTTGAATTTTTGAAAATTACAGTATGTACAATCAAAATGATGGCATTTGTAATGCTCTTCGTTCTTAGGGTGAATGTTGTACTAGTCTGTAATAAATTGGATAGGCAAGCTTGAAATTTCGCATACCCAAACAAGGACCCGTTAAAGCATCCATCTGGCTGCTAATCACGCTGACAATGCGGAATCCTTGTTTCTGCAGACGAACTCTTCTCCCAGAGATGTACCTCCAGTTCTCCAGTGCAAGCTCATCGTCAGACCTGCTCGACATGATTTTCAAGTCACATTTCAAGAAAACGAGAACGGCTGTAGATGGCTAGATGATGATTTCAAAAACAAAATTAAAATTTAGCCGAGTTCTTAATCACAGAAGTGTATTGATCTGTCAATTTGTGACAAGATTCATGTATCACTGTTGCATGTATGCTTTTTCTCATCTTCTCTAAGTAGAGGGGAAGAGCATCTTGGATAGCAACAGGGCATACCTCATTATTAATGAAGAGTATCTTGTACAACCTGCAGTTTTCAGACTGTGTATGACTGAATTGCCCTCTTTCATATGCCTTCTTGTAAAAGGAATCAAGGACCAACCTTGAGTTTGGAGTTTAATGTACAATTTGAGAACCAGCAAGTGGGTCAAATGTTTCATATCTTCAACCTGTCTGCCCTAACATGAAAGTTTGAGCATGAGCAGAAGCCAAGACCATATATTAAGAAAGAACCACAAAAAACAATTCAAGTTTTAGCAGCAGATGCAGTCTTACACAAGCTGGAAAATGCAATAGCAATTAAAGACACTCTGCTCACCTATGTTTAACAGAGCTTTCTCTGTAGGCCATTTCTGATAATAACAAATCATCAGCATCCACCAATATTATGTCAGAATCATCATTATTTGGCCTTAGCGTACTGAAGAAACTCTCCACAACCTACAACGCATAATAACAAACCATCTGCATCAATATTATATCAGAATCATCATCATTTGGTGCCAGCCTACTAAAGAAATTCTCCACAACCTGCAATGTCAGGTTTAAATCTTTCGAGTATTGGCCATCCTTCATGTATTTGAAAGCATAATCCAGGCAAGCGGAGGGGAAACTATCTGCTTCGAAATTATTAAGCTCAGCATGGAAAGCTAAAACATTACAATAATCATCGCCACTGCTTGACTTAGCTAGCTCAAAAACTCCAGAACTCCGGCTTTGACAGGACTCTAACATGACTGTGAGAGCAACCAGTAAGGTAAGCAGCAAAACTCCAACAGTGACAAGTGCAGCAACAAAGATGGTAGCAGCAAATGATGACATGTACACTCCAGATTCCACCACATATTGACTCCCAACTTCTGCATTGTCACATTTAAGTCCAAAAGTATGATTAAAGGATATTTTCTTGGAGAAAAAACCAAGATATAAGTTTAGGAAATCTTCCGTCCTAATTGGTTGGGGTAACATTTTGTGATTGGTAGAAGGAAAAACGAGAATTGCAAGTAATCACACTATGTACCCTATAAGACATACTTTGAATATGAATACAAGAAGCAGTAGCATGAATATAATTTTGCATGTGCTCAAGGTAAAGCAACTACTCTATGTAATGCATTCTCCTCCACCTAGGAGATTCCAACTTCTCATATAGTTATTTTCAAGAGCTATTCAACACACTTCAAATTACTCTAGCAAGAATAATTGCCAATGCAGTACAAGAATGTGAAGACAGAAGGCCAAATACTTGAAGAAAGATCACGTACCAGAAGAGCGTCGTTCACTTAAAAGACTGTGCGCAGACTCTCCAGTGTCCATTTGATCAGCATAAGAAGACATTTCAGATCAATGAATTTGTATGAATTAGATCAAAAGCCCATTCAAACTCCTCAAAGAAGCGAGTAGTTCAAAGTGATAAATGCCACGTTACACCTCAACTTCTTTGCCTATGGAATCCAATGAAAGACTGGTTAGACAGGATACAAAGAAGGCATCAACTCGATTCTAGTATGAGCTCACATATAAAAGATCTGCACAACAATTTTCATAAAGCCAAATACTTCAAGATCTGTAAACAGGACATAAATTTCTAGGGACTGTCGGCTATTGAAGAAGTTTTGAACAATTGCCGAAATGAGAAAAGTGCATGAAGAGATTTTTTTTTTTTTTTTCTGTTTTTTGTTGTTGAGAAATCATGATCATAAACTTCTTTGGAACAACAACAATCATTTTCTTATCTACCTTATTTTTTCCTCAAGTGCCTTTTCCTTTTTGATCTATTCATCCACCTCATCCACATAACGTATACAACAAATTTAGCTTCAGAGAATCCAGATATACAGAAAACAGATTCATACTCCACAAGGAGATCTATCTGTTCCAGCGGATCTAAATGCATACAATTAATCGACACAAAAACAACAGATCTACAAGAAACCTAGAAATCGTGTGAAAAGAGAAGTGCGGGAGGGCTCGGAGGAGGAGATCACCTCATCGCCAGATTGAAGAGGCTGTAATCGCGGAGGAAGCAGCACATCGCTAGAGAACCAGATGCCCGGCCAAATAAACAAATCAAAGAGTGAAATCATACGGCCTTCCATCAAGAGGTCAGTCTTGTTTTAGGCTGGTAGTCTCCCACCTCGCATAGTTTCGGGAAGCCTCGGGAAAACGACGGCGACGATCATTTCCTGAGTTCATATTTCTACGCGGGTGAAAATATCGGGACGGTCCCCTCGTCCGGTTCCGGTTCCGGTTCCGGGTGAGAGCTTGGAGACAGTGATCTGATCCAAACAAACGGTACGAGTGCAATCTGGGACCGAGACGTGGTCGACACCGAACCTTCCCGGAAGAAACATGCTGCGTGTGCGGATGTAATAAACTCGAGATCCGTGGCCCGAAGGACCGTGACATGTTCCCTACCAATGCGGTCGTTTTTGGACGATAAGCATTTTATAATAACCCAACAATAAATTATCTAAAAAATTTAAATTAATAAAATATAAATTTATTTATTTAATTATTCAATATGAAACCTAATATATTAAAAATAAGCAACCGAGAATTAGAGGTTTAAACATTTTTATTCTTTATAATTGATCCCAACAACTGCCATCAACGAATGTGCGGCCGCTAAAAGACAAAGTGTATCAAGGGTTTTCGTTGGGTTGCCAATTTCTGGAAAACAAAATTATATTCTGCATGCACACCTTGAACGGAATCCAATTAAATTTTGTTAAGATCTGGTGCTTTATCCATGCAACATTCGGAGTAAACGTGCAGTTCCTCCCACACAAAATGACATGAAATATGAACCTGTTAATGATTTCGAAAGTCAAACAAAAAAGAAAAAAAAACCAGGTTGAGCTTTTAAGAGAATTTATCTGCTAAAGCAGAAATAATGAGAGACGTCAAACTCCAGTTACATACAAACTAGCAGCAAAAACAATGTCGCGCTTAATAGCATTGGAAGCAGTTTCCATCTTCTTATAAAGTGCAGAGTTGCCCATTATTGAAGCAGCATTCTTGAACTCGCGACATGTTTCATCTAGCCGGACGATAGTCCTCACGATCAGACCTTCTGGTACATCTGTAAGTTCACAAATCTCTGCAAAAGGAGTTCCCTGCGATCATAAAATTGGAAGGAATGAGATGGGGAAAAAATCACTAAATAAGTAATAACATAAGAGCTTTTTTAATATTGCAAGAACCTTTGCCCATTCATAAACTACTTCTACAAGGCCAAATTTCAGATTTTCTTGGGCGTATTCCTCAGGATCCACCGCTACTTTAAATTGTGCTTGCAGTTCTCCAAGTCTAAGTGCCGTTTCATACAATCTGTTTTAGACAGATCAGTCACAAAATTGTCACAAAATTGTCACAAAGCTCTGCGAGAAGAAACATGGTAAATAAAGCAGCAAGGCCTTGATGTATGCTACAAGGGCTTTTCAGATGGACCACAAGCACAAGAATCATGATTTAAAGAATTTGACATAAATAACAGTACATGATTACTGTATTATTTGAAACCCTCTTTAAGTTCTCATATTATACTAATGCGAGCCTTTGCTATATGCATTTCTGCACACAGGAGAATGATTTGGATTTTAGTGGAAGAGGTATTTAGTGCTCCCTTATCCACTTCTTGCATTAAGAACCATTATGCCCCAGTTACCAAAAAGAACATCTTTGTTTATTTCTTGCATTCTCCTATTGAAGTTGGATACAAAAACATCAAAAGATCCATTTCTCAGTTGCTGTCAAACCAATTGGGAAGATCTCGATCCATGATATATTGGCTTAAGTATGATTCAATCTACAAAATTTTAAATCCAATCCAATTCTGACCACATTGATATAACCTGAAGGAAGATAGCTAATTGTCTAGCAATCATGATCAACATTGATCTGCCATGCAAAGGAGGTGATAAAAGCCAACTTCAAAGCCTTATAGGCTTATAGCTAATTTGCTAAAAATAAATCTCAAAAGCATGCAGACCCTAGACAACCTAATTAACAATATTCTAGTCAAACAAATGAGACCACCAATGCTATTAGAAGTCACTGAATTGACAAATTTGGAGGACAATGCTTCAATATGGTGCAAACTACCGCAAAAATATTAATTTTCCAATTAGTATATACAGTCGGAAATGTAATGGAGCACAGGATTAGATAGGATTCATTATGCACAATTCAGAATTCAACACTGAAGATGGCACAGGACCTTTCCACTATATATACCAGATACATGTTCATCCCAGCAAATACTAGATCCAAATTCTCCTTTATTATGACATAGTATGGGAGGTAGGATTCTAATTGAGGCTTCAATTTCAGGAAAAAAAAAAATCTAATCTAGCTTGTGCAGTTTCCCATCTTCTCAGACATTTTCCTCCTACTAGGAAAAAGTAGAATAGATAATCAAGAAGCTGTAGAAAAATGGAATTACCTCTGTTTTGCATGGGCAAGTTTAGAAGTGAGAGATGGTTCAGAGGTGTTCTTTTGCTGAAAAACAAAGGCAGACATCAGGGCAACAGCTTCTTCAGGTTCTAGGACATCCAATTGGTTGTCAAACAAACACTCAGTGCAGATCAACTCCTCCCCTGAGTTCATCTCACAGGCCACTCGGCCTTTGATTTGAACAACAAGATCTGAATCGATACATTGAATTTCCTTCAGCACATCAATCTGTTCAGAAGAATAATATACAGTGAACAAAAAAAACTATATGAATTGAAATATTTTTACCCAACATTCTGGACCAAAGAAAGAAGACATACTCTGCCTTGAAAGTCTGGCATTTGCTGAAGTGCTTCATCTGACATTTGATACTTCAGAGCATTTACTTCCTCTTTGTGCTTCCTTTGCTCCTTCAGCAACATAGTGTGTTCTTTCAATTTTATGCATCCATGACATTTGTTTTCAGACATTCTTTGCAAGATGCTGTTATACTTGTGGTACTTCTCCACAAGAACCATGTCTTTCAGCTTGAGATCTGAAATTGCATTACACACATAACTTTAATCATGCAGATCCTCATCTATTAATTTCATGTTAAAGTGGATAAATTGTGAGAACTATACCTTTAACAGCATCAAGAAAAGGAGGAAACTTATTTCCATCAGCTTGTTGTTCCAATAACTGCTGAACAGTTTTTGAGTAAGCCACATCACTGGGTTCTTCTAGAAGGCGGACTTGATCGATCTTAATTTTGCAACTGCAGATACTAGAAAAGTCCTTAGCCTCCACCCCTATGACTTCATAATTTACCCCAGCCGCATTACCACTATAGGGCAACTTTATATTTACTGCTCCTGATCCTCTCCGAGAACTGATGGGAGCAAAGTACTCATCATCCATGCCACGCTTTCCTTTTGGAATCAGCAAATAACCTTGTGGAAAATTTTTAGCATCTTTTGCTTGATCTTTTTCTAGAGAAAATGGGGATGCTTGCATCGATGATACCGCATCAGTTGTTAGCAATAAAACAATGTACTGTTTAAATGTAGCAGAAGGTGTTTTCAGGACAACTCCAATCATGTGATCTTCAGCCTGAAAGACACTCAAGGTTGAGGTCAAATTTAGTGAATGTCAAATATCTTAATATTGGCATAAGCCTAAGAATCAGTAATAACTCACAAAAAAAAAATCTAAAAAATAAATTATTAATAATAATAATAATTAGGAATAGTCAAATTTGCCTAACATTTCTCTACAAAGATGATAGCATCATAGCCTCCCTTGATTTCCCTTTGTGCGATTAACACAATATCCTTTCTACCCGAAAGAACAGAAAAACATCTCTGTGTTTAAAGGAAAAGAACTCCAAAAAATAGCCCTATTGCAAAGGAAGATCAAACCGAAGCAGAAGAACAATAATATCCATTATATGCATCTCAAAAAAGCTCATGTCATTCTCTTGTCACTGGTTATGCCATACTTGGTTTATGCAAACTGTACACATAAATGATCTTCAATAGAAAATGAAGAAACAGCAGTATGCACTCACTGATTGAGACCTCACAGCCACCACTCTTCCAGGCAAAAGGAATTGCTGAGCAGTATTAGACTGCATTACTGCCTCGCATATACATTCTCGAAGTGTCTCAGCTTCTACAGTCATATCAAGGTACTCCTCAATGGTAGGTTCACCCTTTATACATCTGCCAAGCAAAATAATAAGGTTCCAGGGACAGAATGGCAAAAGACAGCAGAGATTTAGAAAATTAATAATCCAAAATAACTGCTTCATCATAAATACACAAAGACAATATAAAACTGGAGGCAAATAAATATTGGATACCATCCCTAATCTTCAACATGATTTGTCCTAGTTGCGTTTCATAACTTCATCTCCTTTTTTGAGTAATTATGGGGTATTGTTTTCTTGAAGAAGTATATCACAAAGTATAGTCCAACTAAAGCAAGGAAATTTTCTGATGTGGAACACCATGGACTCACTCAATACTTTTAGTAGGCTGAGCTAGCTTCAGCAAGAGTAGTTTCTCTTTCTCTGGCAGGTTCTTCTGAGCATGAAATTCAGCAAAACTTCTCTTAAGCATGTCCTCCACCTGCAAAAATAACCTTGTCAAAGTCAATCCCATCAGATTATCTCAGACTACCACAACATGTCTGGACCAACTTAATTGTAAACGAAGGTATATTCTGCCATTAAAACATGAATGAAAGAGAATAAATAAAGAATTTAGATGAAAAATAGGATAAATGCAGTGACATGATTTTCCACCATCGTATGTCATGCAAGTTAGCAACCATACAAGTAGATAGAACCAGGACAGCTTTACCTTCCAGAGCAATTTTTGGTTCAAACATTCTCTAGCATTCTGGCAGAAATAACATAGGTAAAAGCACCTATCTATTTTATTATTAAACTATGAGAAATGTTTCCAAGGATCCATTGCTATTGCACAACAAAGAGAACAAAGCCTAAGTCAACTAAAATGTCTGCAAGATTGTTCTTTCATTTACAGTCATTACCAGTACCTATCCACAGCAGGTATGTATGCAGTCATCAGACATCAAACATCAAGGTATGCCCACTGATTTGACAAGTCAAATAGCAAATATTCAGTCATTCAGCTGCACATAATGCCAATTTTGTGTCTCAGCAACAAAAATCAATTCCAGGAATAAAAATGAATATAAAGTAGCGGAAAGACTCAGGGGAAATTAGCTAAAATATAGTCCAAGATTTATCTTACCTTCAATTCTTCAACACGAAGGAGATGTAAAATCATGGTGTAAGTCAATCGGAACTGAGACTCAAGTCGAGTTGGTTTTCCCACAATGACCTGCTTTAAATCACTCTCCTCTGGAATTTCTTCACGACACATAACAATGACTGTACCAATATTATCCAGTCCTCTCCTACCAGCACGTCCTGCCATTTGAATATATTCCCCTGGAAGTAATCTCCTGAATTCCTTCCCATCAAACTTCCTCAAAGTGTCAAAGACAACCTGAAAAGAGTTCATTTCAAAAACAGAAGAAACTTAATGTTCACTCACAATTATAGCATAGCAAAGAAAGACAATTCAATTTTTGACCAAAAGAACAAGAAAAAGAAAATGGAATGATGATTAAAGGCTCAGAAACATTCTCACAGCCAATAAATTTCTATGTGAAACTTAGCTTTCAAAAACAAGAACATTGGAAAACCATGATCATCAAAAGTGAACTTGTAAACAAGCCATCAGGATATTACAAGCATTGCTAATTCTAAATTTTGAGTCTAAATAAATTCTCATAGCATATACAAGAAAATTAGCAAACAATAAAATATAAATCCTACCCACTTGTGAAATGAACAAGAACACAAAGAACAGTTGATCAATGTAAGAATAAGCATTTTTGAAATCAGAAAACTCACTGTTCTTGCTGGCGCATTAACACCCATGGCGAAAGTTTCAGTGGAGAATAACACCTATATAAATTTTGTTAAGACCTAATAAATGACTGATCAAGAGCTGATTGACTAATAAACACCTAAGGCACCAGAAGTATTGCCTTTATAACACCACGACAGAAAAGCATCTCAACAACTTCCTTAACAATTGGAAGCAACCCAGCATGATGCACACCAATCCCCCTGCGCAGCAGGTTTTGAACTCTCACAACCTACAAAATTCATTGATATATTACTGGACATGATCAAGCAATTTGATGTGATACATCAACAATCATGTTCGAGTACCTGCGGAAGATCCCTGTCAGATCCCTTGAGGCGAGAAAAAGCCTTGTCGCAGAATAAACGAATCTCACTTTTCTCAGAGTTTGTAGTTAGATCATTCGAATACATACTATCAGCTGATTTGTCACAGCGGTTCTTTGAGAAGCAGAAAATAACCACCTGCAATCAGTGACATGGAACAAAATCAAATTTTACACGAGTAAGTTTAAGATAACAAAAAAAAAATGAAGGAATGGAATAAGCAAATAATTATTGCTGAAATTCAACAGAAGTTGCTATTTCTAGTTCCAAAACAAAGAAACAAACAAAAATAGTATGCATGACAATCATGCTACCCTTGATTTTGAAACTATCATGCAAGAGAGACGAAGGGGAGAGAGAGAGATGGTGTGTGCATGTGTTGGGGGGGAACGAAGGCTGGTGGGTTAGGTATATGTATCAAAGAAGGTTAGCTACTATTCATCGAAAGAAATGATACTTACCGGCAAAAGTGATTTCTTCAGTAGCTTGTTTACCAGCAACAACCATAAAGAAGAGTCTTGTCTCCTTGATCCCCAATTATTCTGATGTGCACCACTAGCTCCTGTATTACTGTTAGTTGTTTGAGGTCCAGAGTGCTTCTGACTTCTGCCTTTGCTTGAAATTTCACATTGCCTAGTTTGAGCAGCACCACGATGTGCAGCCCCTGGATTTGCAGCAGAACTGCCTCCAGTCTTACTCGAGTTTTTTCTCTTGAAAGCATCTTTAGCAGCTCTCAATCCCTGAGGCACAAAAACATCCTTCTCGCATACTTTATACAATTCTCCGGAATAGAATAAGCAGTGCTCCAAAGGAACGGGTCTTTTTGAGGTCCTGATATGCAACACAAAGCAAGTCAAGGTGACAATTCTAGGTAACCACAATGAGAAACAGAATTCAATTTTTCTACTCATTTATTCTTTTTCCATTATTTTGCAAGTGCATACTATGATCCAGTTTTTCTTAACAAGTATGTGATCCTCAAATAGGACACTTACCCAGTAACACGAATTTTCTTTTGCTTCGTCCGACCAATCCAGTCTGCAAATTCAATCGTGTTTGGCACCTACGGTGCATCATGGAAGTAATAACAAATAAGAAAATTATCTCCAAAGAAACACAATAACAAAGATACACCAAAATGAGGGGTTATGTTTTAGTAGGAAATCAGAAGAACAAGTTGCATAGCTTCTCAGGTTTGACCAAATAACCAGGTATTAGAACAAATCTCCAAGCATGAAGAACAGATCCAAGTTTAGGGTGAAGGACAAGAATCAAGGGCATTCACTGAATTAGATTAGACGCTTGGCAAGAAACTACAAGAAGAAAAGAAATGCATCCCTATGACCAGCTAAAGGTTGGCACTTGTCCTCTAAATATCCAGGCCTCATTTGTGACTAATGCAATTAAGGAAAACACAAAGACTTACTGCAAAAGGAAACATGAAGGCCCTAATAATATGAACCAACAAATATTCTCGGCAGCTTGATAGTACTCTACAAGTGTTCTCAATAGTTTTGTAACTTAAAATTTCAAATTTGGCCTTCCTGACCTAAACACTCTAGATCTGATGATAGACACAGGAATCTTCACTATAAGCAACCCATGTTTTCCCAAAATAAACTTAAAGTTTCGTTGAGAACATATGCAACCCACAATATGTTAGCTTGTTGATTGGGCACAGTGATTCTAACATGTGCACGAGTACCACAAGGTTATGCCAACCATATTGCCTTGATAAAAGACCTCAACAGCAGCCAAACCTTTATCAGGCTGAATTAGATTAATTGAAACATTTGGAAAAAAAGTAAGAGTTTGTACCGTTGCCGAAAGGAGGACAATGTTGACATGTCTTGGAAGCATTATTATAACTTCTTCCCAGACAACACCTCTTTCAACGTCATTAACATAGTGAACCTCATCAAATATGACCTGTTTTTCAAGCATAGAAGGAATTTGAAAAAAAAATGTCTGTCAAAAAAATCTTACATTATCATCTAAATCAGAAGATATAGGATATGCAGTTAGCATCATGCGGCCGGCCACAGGTGAAATAAGCAACCTTGGAAAGAAAATATGCAGCACAATTCGCCTCACAAAGAACATGAAGAATGATATCATCCTCCCAAAGCAAGGCAAGGAGCGAATACAGCTCTTTAAATTTGCTAACTACAAATGATGCATCACCAAGATATGTTCTAAAAGCAATCTACATTACCCATTCAATGTCGCGAATAATGTCAGCACCTCTGTAAAGCATCGACCTCAAAATTTCAGTGGTCATGATAAGACAGGAGGCCTCTGGTTTCAGACTAACATCCCCGGTAAGAAGGCCCACATCAAACTTCCCACAGAAGTCCCTATATTTTTGATTGCTAATAGTTTTGATTGGAGCAGTATAGACAGCTCGTGTGCAATGCTGCAGAACATGAAAGCCTCTTGTAAGAAGGGGCAAATAAACATAAACCAACACAAGTATCCAAAAATATATTGTGTTTTGATATGTAGATATTTATGTCAAAACAAACAAAATCAAAATTATCTTCTGACATTTGACTAACAACACAAACCATCAGTTGATAAAATTTTAGTTCAAAAACATTATGAATCTTAATCAAAAGGCTATTCAAGATTGGGATGGGACAATTGTCTCATAAATTTTACCACAAACACCAAAAAGAAGAAAATATACTTATGATAACTTCAGACACCAAGGAATGTGCATCAGACAAGCTGAAGTTTAACATTCTGTTGCGTAATAAACATAGCCAAGTTACAGAAAAGGAAGGAGATACTCAACATATAGTTAAAAATGACAGAAAAGGGACACACCTTAGATGCCAAAGCAAATGCATATTCTGCAACAACTGTTTTTCCAGCTGAAGTGTGTGCTGCAACAAAAACAGAGTCACCCTGCTCGAGATAATATATAGCCTATATTCACAAAAAGGGTTGAAAAAAGGAAGAGTCATTTTGTGGTCATATACACATAGCAATAAGGAAGGAAACGCTGAAAAAAATAAGTCATTTGGTGATCATATGTATATATAGCAATTAGAAAGGAAAAGTAGAGTATCACTTTGAAATTAACTAGTGAAAGATTCAACCTCAATAATTAAGGTCAAAACCAAGAGTTACAATATAAATCTCACCACTGAATTCTCAGATTCATTTGTAATTTGGTGCTAACTGATATTTTCATCCATCAACAAACCAAGGACAGCTAAAGAATTTGAGGTGAAAAGCTTCCTCAAAATATCAGCAATAGGCAGAACACTTGAACTGTTTTCCATGCAGTTCTCCAGCAGAAAATTGATTTCTTGGTTAAAGATTGGTGGTTCTCAGGGTTATGCATTGTAGAACCTAGTTTAAAATACAAGTGGAACATAGGAGATAGGGAAAAAATATGTACCTAGGTTATTACAAATGACAAGTTTTATTTCTGAACACTTCATAAAATTAATTAAGTGCTCAAAATCCAAATCCTATATCCAGTCCAGCATCCCTATAAGTTAGCCTCAGTTTGCTAGAACCAAGGGGTTAAAACTAAAAGAAAAAATTCTACAGAAAGAGGGGCTGCCTTAACCAGTGTGCTCAGTAAGTATCAGATATTATCAAAAGCATAAATAAGTATGCAGCTATCCATCAGCATCAATCAATTTGGAGGCAAAATTTTAGCTTCTAAGCTAAGCATGAAACTAGGTTTTTGCAGCAATTTAAACTAGATATAAAAACACCGTTCTTAATAAATAGAGGCTGCCACAAAAGTGCTCTAATAGGCTTCATGATTCTGAAATCTTCAAAAATGAAAGAAGATTCAATCATATGGCAAAATATCAAAATAAAAATATGTCGTAATCAACTGACAGTCTATAGAAACTCTTAGCTGGACTGACAAGTTACCATAGAAAATTAAAAGCTGTGTTATAAAGGACATGGTACCATAAATACTTAAAAATGAGTAGACAATACCTCCTTTTGGAATGTATCCAGCTCAAATGGAAAGTTAAGTGCCATCTCTGGAACAAGTTCATAAAACCGACATGCAATTTCTTCACTTCCCCCAGTTACAGCCCAAACCTACATTGAATATTCAATTATCACTGCAGATATCCTTAAGAGTTCACTGACAATCAAGGTGCAAAGGGAACAGTAATAGAACAGGGTGTTGAAAACAGTGTTTCCGAATGCAGTCTATGTAGGTATATAGGCGGAGGTCGTCACGCAACTGCAATGCATACACCTATCTTGGTTTATTTATGCATTCAGGGGTGCATATGCGACAAGACACTTGGTATGTGGTCAACACTTCTTCTACTCATTGTACAGTAAAGATTAAATTATCACTGCAGATATCCATAGTGTTCTGATAAAACTGATTGAACCATTGATGGTGCAACGAGAACATTAAAAGAGTAGAGTGCTGAAATTTGTGCATCAAAATGCAGTCTTCGTAGGCTAAGGCAGTCACTGAACCACGTCGCATACCCCTATCTGCTCTTTTTATGTAGACAGGAGTGCACATGCGACAAGACACTTGTTATGTGGTCAAGACTTCTTCTACTCATTGTTATTTCTTCTATTAAATGCATTATTAAGTATTTTCCATTTACATAAAATTTTACACTTTTTGACAAGCCTTCAATGTTGGATAGATGTTGAGTATTGATTGAGTTGCATTATTATTAATGATTTTTTAGAATTAGAATATCTAGGGACAGCATCATCACCTTATTTTACAAATTAATATGACTATATTAAGCCTTCAAAATGATTATCCTGGTTATACTTTCATCTATTATATCTTTCTGAATTACACACATCTTGGTATAACATATTAAATTGTACATAAATTGTATGTAATTTTAAATATTTTTAAAATCGGAACTGCCTGTGCACCAGCATACCACATATGGGCTACACGGTCCCTTGATGCGCCAGCAGACCACATGCGGATTATGCAGTCCCTTGACTGCTTATATGTGCATACTGCATTCTAAAATTGATTAAAAGCCATGTTTTTCAAGGGAGCTAACTTTTCATAAAAATGTAGGACCTGTTTAGTTTGGCAGAAGCAAACGTGTCATTTGCAATTAGCTAGTCACAGCTAATCACAAATAACTTGTTTACCACTCTGGAACCAACCAGGCCTCGTAGCTTCTTTCTAACCCAAAGATTGCAATGAGGATCCATAAAATGCAAAGCAAAAGTATACAACGGAAAACTTTCCTATGATGGTTTACCCATTTAAGGGATAAGAGAGCCAATATAATAACAGCATTGTTTCAGTTGGAAACTTCCATTATATAATTTAATCTACTAATTATAGGCAAAACTACTTCACAAACAAGATTATTGCTTAATGCTTGATAAAACAAAGACAGCCCCCATATTTGTTTCTTAGCATATTAGCCAAGCGGTCAAGACCAATAAAGCACTTCCAAATGCAGAAAAGAATCTGATGCTTGTGACGATTGCATCTAACACATCCTTTCCATAGGTATATCTTCAGAAATGATAATCAGTCCCATACCTCTCCTTCTCGTTTTTCATCACCACCTGCTCCACTTAAACCACTTTTTGTTGATGCCGGTTCAGTCAGAAGTATCTCATCCACTAGCAAGGGTTCAGCATCCAACATATCATTTTTCTCAGGACCTTCCTTTGTAACAGTTTCTGGCTCAGAAAATTCTGCATCTATAAAAACATATTTTAGCACAGAAGGCCAGAATTATTTGGGTAGCATCTTCCTCATGCTACATTGGTCATCTTTTTGTATGGAGATGCTTGACAATTTCTTAAGAGTGATGAGGATTATATAACAAAAACATTTTACGTTGCATCTATCTAAAAGGAGAAAGACACTTTTTATTGTGAAGTTTTTCTTTCTAGTTACTCTTGTATAGAGCTTAGCAAAAACAACTTCTGCACTAATATAATGGGTTGCAAAATAATTGAAACAATGTAACTAAATTTTCAAATTTGGCACTAGTCAAAACCTACCATTGCTTTTCAATTCCTCAGTATCACATTCTTCCCAGGCTCTACTGAATATATCATCAAACTGCACAGATAATCTATACTGCAGATATGAAACATACAAGCAAGTAAAAAACTGACAGGATCTTATTGGGGCTAAGCTCCATAAATAATGAAAACCGGAGTAGATGACAATTAGTTCATCTGGATAAACAAAAAAGTCGATAAAATGGATAATTTGAAGTGAAAGAGCATGCAATCATTAACAATTCATGAGCAACCACAAATACACACGACAAGAGACAAACTACGATAACACTTGCAACACCATGAGAATCAGCAAGATGTGTAAAATATAAGCATGATATGACCAACTGACCACATTTTCCTCTGAGGTGCTCTGAGCTGTTGAGGTTTGTTCATTGGAACACTTCCAATAATTAGGATATTCCTTTAGAGATAAATATCATTTAGTACCATTGAAGCAAGTGACTCCATATCATGATAATGCCAAAGGGCCCAAAAAAGGGCCCTGCACGAACGACATACCTTGAGATATCCTAAATCTAGTCCTTTTTTAAAACTAGGAGGCACAGTTTGAGGCACACCACCATCAACAATCTCACGCACCCAATCGCCATTTCGAGCACCTTCAGGGATCGCCCTCTCTGAGGACTGTGAAGCATCCAGGCCTCCTGGGTGAAAAGGACGACTGCTCATACTGCCTCGTACGAAATCCTTTGCTGGTCCAGGCATGCGTGCTGAAGTTCCAGAATCCTGAGTTCCTTCTAGTAATTCTGCCACCTCTACCTGCAAATTACACAAAATGATTTTCAACAAAGATTGCAGTAACACTTATATCTGCAAAAGGACAATAGCGAGTGGAACACAGAAGCAATAATTTTATCTCCTGTCGCTCCATGTCGGTCACCATAGTGCTATGTTATGGTATTGATGAATTATCCCAGTAATGTAAATGATATAGCTTGAAGCAATTAAGTTGCAATATAATAGTACATGAATTAAGGATATAGTACGACATTTAGTTAATCAAAGAAACAATGGAAAGAGGGTAGATATATGCACAAGAACGAAGTTTTCAAACCTCCACAGAACTAGGATGCCAAATTCCTGAAGGTGCCGTGCTTTTCGAACGCCTAGACGGCAACTCCCACTGCGGAGCAACCACATACCGAGGAGCCGATGGTTCCAGGTGCACCTTTGCCTTGTCGAACCAATCAAAATCCCACATCTTTCCAGCCTTCTCCGCCGAGAACTCATCCTGGTCCAATTCCGGACGCAGGTACTTCTCCTCCAGATACTTCTTCAAGCTCTCCGGCGTCTCAGGAGGATACGCCGGCGGCTGCAAGGGACCACAATGAATCTTTTCTCACCCCATTCGGGGCTAAAAGGTAAATCGAGAAACGATAGAGAAACCTTACGAGGATGAAATCGGGGAGGGAGCTCAAGGGATTAGGGCGCTGGACCGGATGGAGAGGCTCGAGGCGGAGGTGCCCGCTGTGGCCGGAGAAGCCGATCCTGAAAGCGACCTCGTTGGCTGCTGTGATTCGATCCATGATCGAGATGGAGAAGGAGAGAGAGGTTACTGGTTTTTACTTTTCGGCGGCATAATACGTCGCGCTCGGGGGGGAAGACGAGGAGGAGCTTTTGGGTCGACGGGGGTCACCGGGTCGCGACTTAAAAGGGCCCCTGAGCTGGTAATTGCCGGTTTACCCTGAACCCGTTCCCAGACCGACCCGGTCTGTTTTTTATCCGTCTGGTTCACAGGTTGCTTTCTAACATATATATTTTTTTTCTTCCTTGTCCTACGGCCCTTCACACATATAAATCTCTTTTCCAATTACCTCCGTCAATATATATCTCAGGTACCAATTAACATATTAAGTGATTTTCTTCTATCTCTATTTTCAATGCTAATCAACATCTCTCAAAATTTCCTCTGTTATCCATCTCCAATGCAAATTATAATCTCTCTTAATATCTCCCACAATCTACTTTAATATTCATCTCTAACGTTAATTAACATTTTCGATGACTTATTTCACTTCGGTCATCCCTCCTTATTCCAATATTTGATATTTTTTTATATCAAAATTTATCTCCAATGCGATTCAACATTTTCAATGATCTCCTTTTGTCTCATCAATATTGATAATATACCAAGTTAGATTTACCGAATTAAAAAATAAATAAGAGCTAAAATTTAGATCAAATCATGAACTAATGTATCTAAGATAAAAAATTGCCTTGATATCAAATTGTGAGAAACTTTTGATAAACGAGTTGTGAGAATCCTAACTTACCTTAACACTAAACTGTGAGAAGCTCATTATTCTTGATTAACGATAAATTTTTGCATAAGTCGATAATTCTATAAGGGGACTACCTCAATGTGAGTGAAGTAAGAATTAGATAATTATGAGATTTTATCTATATTTATTTTTCAAAGTAAATCTTGAAAGATTCAAAATTTATGACTGTCAATTACGAGACGTCTCGTGAGATTGTGACATCGAGATCATAAAATTTTGATGTGCTTCATATTTTATAAATGTCTGTTGTTAATTATCATGTCAACTTATGGAAAATATGATTTAATTTGAGTTTTAAGATTGGTTTAGCAATCCTCCACTAATCACACTTATGAGTGTAATCCGGCCGGATCGACTTGGACCGGAATTCGAAATCATATACTAAATTTTTCGGGACCGGAATTAGCTCGCTGTCTAATTATTTGGTCATAAAAAAATTTGGCAAATCTCCCGAGATGTAGAGTCAACGGGTCGCGAAACCGAGAGCGCGAGCCGATCCAATCCCCCATCTCGCTCGAACCCGAACGGCGACACACATTTTTGATAACCAAACTCCGTCGCGGCTCCAGCGCTTCCGCCCGGCGCGTTTCCTTCTCCAACGGGTCGTCGAGATCCGGCGAGGCGGCAGCCTCTCCGCTCCTCGGAGCTCCACAGAAACCTTATACAGCGTCCGATGAGGATCTCCAGCAGGTTTCTCGTCGTTCTGCTCTTGTTGTTCTGCGCATCGTCGCGCGGAGTCCATGGCGCCTCCGATCCGTCGCCGGAGGAGACCAAGAAGAAGAACAAGTTCCGAAAGCGCGAAGCCAGCGACGACATGCTCGGATACCCCAACTCGTGAGTCAATCTGGTTATTCCTTGCGATTTTCCTTTCTTCGCAATTTTAAAATTCCGATTTTAGTTCGGAAAAATTATTGCTCCGGCAGTCAATCTGCTAAATCTGCGGAATGATTTAGCTGATATGCTCGTGCTCTGTGCTCTTCGTAGAGATGAGGATTCTCTGTTGAACACCAAGTGCCCACGGCATGTAGAATTGCGATGGCAGACTGAGGTCAGCTCCAGCATCTATGCGACACCCCTCGTCGCTGACATCAACAGGTGAATATCAAAGATCATGGCTTATACTCTGTTGTTTCTGTGGTCAACATAAGCTTATGCGTAACACTTGTGTTTACGCAAATGATCAGCTAGAAAGTTACATATTTGATGCCTTTTTCTTGTATAATTTCTTGCACATTCTTTTTTTCTGGGGAAAGTTGCAATGGTGCTATCAGCTTGTGAATTACTTTGCTGTTTTATGTGCTTTGACAACTTGGTTTGTAGAATTTTGATCATTTATGCTGATACAGTTTCTTGTTTTCTGTGATACTTCAGTGATGGCAAGCTTGAGGTGGTGGTGCCATCTTTTGTTCACTACTTGGAAGTGCTGGAAGGATCTGATGGAGATAAATTGCCTGGTACTCTTGATGTTTCTAGCAACTTTGTTCTTTTCTGAATTATTCCATTGGCATTGAATACCATTAGATTGAGCCATGAAAATCATGCATGGTCGATTTCAGGTCCTAGACAAGCTCATTTAAAATTAGAAAAAATTTTTGATATGCAAGCTCTAGGGATTATCTTACTTTGTCTTTGCTGCATATGATGCTCGACTCTTTTACAGAACCCAATGCCTCTTGCACCATGATGGTGGTATTTGTTATGATAGTTGTTGTATATTTTTTCAGGCTGGCCTGCCTTTCACCAATCAACTGTTCATTCCAGTCCTCTATTGTATGATATCGATAAGGATGGGGCAAGAGAGATAGCTTTGGCTACCTACAATGGTGTAATTAACTTTTTCAGGTGAATATTATGATTCATTTGTTTGGTTAATTATTTGAGAAAGCCTGATTTGGTTTCTGTGCAGAGTATCTGGTTATATGATGGTGGACAAATTAGAGGTACCCCGGAGAAAGGTTCGTAAAAACTGGTATGTTGGCTTACATCCAGACCCCGTGGATCGTTCTCATCCTGATGTTCATGATGATTCAATTGTTCGACAGGCTTCTGGTAATAACTCAACATACTGTAAAGTACTGAATTTTATTGTGGCTGAGTCTCATCAATAAGTTCTCCATTCCTCTTCTAGTTTGATTTGGGGACTGGGGGCACATCAACCTGTTCCACATGCTAAACAATATATTGACATTTTTTTTTCTCTTCTTTTCCTGGAGCAACTTGGGAACTTAATAAAATCATGAAACTGTGTGGATTAAATTCTAATCTGCTGGTGTTTAAAGCTGTCAGAGTTCTGAAATGATTACTCATATTTGACGTTGTGACAAATTTCATCTTATTTCTAGATTTCCTCAAGCTTGGTATACACTATATTCTGTTCCATGTGCTGAAGGATGCGAACATATGTTTGGATAATTTTTTTCGTATTATTAAATCATGAGTATGATATTATTCTTTAGATCTAATGGTAATTTTTATTGTAATTGTTAATCCAAGGGTGCCTTCAGGATCTTAATTTTTCAATCTATATCACCTTTCCATGTTTGAACAGATACAAATATGAGTGCATATGGATCAAATACGTCCACAACTGCTGGCAGCATGGAGTTGCCAATGAATCCATCCAAGCAACAGATTCAAGGGAAACCTGATTCAGATCAAGCAGGTCAGGATAAAGTGCTGCCAAACACTCAGGGCAATACAACTATGAAGAGTGAGTCACTAGGAAGTTTAGCAGCAGAGAACAAAACCAATATCCAAAGGAGGCTTCTTGAAGCCACTGATTTGAAAGGTGCCAAAGAGGGAGCTTCTGAATCTCACACTGAGGGTGATAATGTAACACAGGCTGCATCTGTCGAGAATAGCGAAGCTCTTGAAGAGTTAGCAGATTCCTCTTTTGATTTATTCAGGGATGCAGAAGATCTTGCTGATGAATATAGTTACGACTATGACGATTATGTTGATGAAACAATGTGGGGAAATGAGGGCTGGACTGAAGGGGCACATGAGCAAATGGAAGATTATGTTAATGTGGATTCACATATTCTATGCACTCCAGTGAGTTTTATTGCTAACTTTGTTTATTTTTCTGTGCTGCTCCCTTTTTTTTTTTTGGCCTACCTGGGTGACCTAATGAAATAATTGAAATATTTATTCATTCTAGGTGGTTGCAGACATTGACAATGATGGTGTGCAGGAGATGATTGTTGCTGTGTCCTACTTCTTTGATCGGGAGTAATCCTCAGTTCATTTAATATTTATCTATTTTCCTTTTGAATGTGCAGTGAGAAGGAACTTTTGAAGATAATGAATAAATGCAGTACTTCTTGCTGGACATAGCATGACTTCTTTTGGTTACTATCAACTATGTGACATGTTTCTGCCATGAATTATGTAGTTACAATATATTTGTTATTAGAGATTTTGGTGACTAGTTAGCTGTGGATTTGACAGGTACTATGATAATCAAGAGCATATAGCAGAACTGGGTGGCATCGACATTGAAAAGTATGTAGCAAGTGGCATTGTAGTTTTCAATTTGGACACTAAGCAAGTTAAATGGATTGCTGATCTAGATTTGAGCATTGATGCTGGAGACTTCCGTGCCTACATATATTCATCTCCTACTGTTGTGGACCTGGATGGTGATGGAAACTTGGACATTCTTGTGGGAACATCCTTTGGATTGGTCTATGTTTTGGACCATCACGGTGAACATTATTTCTCTAGCATCTTTATCCTTGATTAGCTTATCTCATATTTTGATGATTGTGCTTTTGCATTTAGCGGCTTGGTTTTTGAGGCAATTATAATGGTAGTACTTTTAGGGATGTCTTTCCATTAAGGTGTTTTCTGTCTGTAAGTTGTCAAGATAGTCATTGTCTCATCCTGCTAATTTGGCAGTAAGGCCACATGTTAAATTTTGCTCTTTATATTACATACAATACAAGGAGCTGAACCATGTCCCAACACTTCACAAGTCCTAATGTTTTCATCAAGACTAATTTATCCTGGAAGCCTATTGTTTTCATCAATATTCATTTATATATTCAGGTAAGGTTAGAAACAAATTTCCACTTGAGATGGCTGAGATTCAGGCACCAGTGGTGGCAGCAGATATTAATGATGATGGTAAAGTTGAAATTGTGACAGCTGATACCCATGGAAATATTGCTGCCTGGACTTCACAAGGAGATGAAATTTGGGAAGTGCCTCTTAAGAGCCTCATTGCACAGGCAAGTTATTTGATGGTTTATTTCATCAGTTTACTTGTCTTCATAGAAATCTTAATTGAGGAAAACAAAATGCTGGAAGGAAAGAAAAGAGAATTGAACTACTCTTGATGTTTTAGAAAATTTATTAGTTTTTCTTTTTAGGCTTGTATATACCATTCTCCTAGCATGAAACAGTAAGCATCTTATTTCATTGAATGAGACTCTATCTACCTACTGATGACTTTTTTGTTTTTCCTTTCATATATTCTATTGCAAGTTGCTGCGCTGCATATCCATATTAAGTAATGCCGTTAAAAAAATAGTTGATATATTGCCATTCTCAGATTATAATCTCAAATATGTACTTTGCTATTTGACATAATTTCTTGAGGCAGTCTTTGGCATCTCAGGAAAATTGGGTGAATCATCAACATCACCAATTTATATTCCTCTCTAACTTCCTTTATATCTGTGTACAAGTGCGCATGGATGCACTTACATGTACATTTGAAAGTTCAAGTAAACAATGACATCTATGGAGATTCTCTATCTTTCTCATGGTACATAATAGTTGCAGTAAAGTGTGGTGCTGATAAGGGTTTCATTTATTGGCATAATGTATCAGGGTCCAACTGTTGGAGATGTGGATGGTGATGGGCATACTGATATTGTAGTTCCCACAACATCAGGGAACGTATATGTTCTTAGTGGAAGGGATGGTTCGTATGTTCGGCCCTTTCCATATCGAACGCATGGAAGGGTGATGAGTCCTGTTCTTTTGGTTGATTTAAGCAGACAGAATGAAAAACTTAAGGGGTTGACACTTGTTACAACATCATTTGACGGTTATCTGTACTTAATTGATGGTTCCACAGGATGCGCAGATGTTGTTGACATTGGCGAGACTTCGTATGTTATCCTTCCTACTGTCAATTCAGTTCTTGACTTTGATGTCCAGATATTTATATATTCTTGCCTAATAATGTTTATATGATTTGCAGATACTCAATGGTCTTGGCTGACAATGTTGATGGTGGAGATGATCTTGATCTTATTGTTAGTACCATGAATGGCAATGTGTTTTGCTTCTCCACTCCCTCACCACACCACCCTCTAAAGGTAGGCGTATCGCCTTATGTCTGCAGAACACACTGTCTTTTTCTGTTTCTTTTATTCATTTACACAAATCAAGATGTATATACAACTTGCTCATAGATATTTTCATTTGATGTTGCAAGCAAAGAAGCTTGTTTATGTGGGCTTAGAGCCAGCAATGATTTTTCAATTGCATGAGCCAAGGACCATGGCTAAATGCTGAAAATTCAGTTGAACTGCTGATGGCATAACCGGACAAACACCATATAAAGGTTCTGGTTTTACATGCATGGGATTGTGATTTGAGTTTTTAGTTGCAGTTCCTGCATAACCCATTTTAGTGGGAGAACTTAGGAAACTTAAAAAAGTTACTTAGAACTTGGAAGTTTAGATGAGAATGCACTGCCTTACGGGATAAACTGTAGCAATTTTATTCTATCTCTATCCCACTCAACTTTCTTCTAGGAATGGAGATCGCCAAACCAGGGAAGGAACAATGTCGCAAGCCGATACAACCGTGAAGGAGTTCATGTGTCACGTGCTTCTCGAGCTTTCCGTGATGAAGAAGGGAAACAATTCTGGGTGGAGATAGAGATCATTGACAATTATAGGTTTCCCTCTGGTTCTCAAGGACCTTACAATGTCACAGTATGTGCATATCTGTTACTCTTAATTTGTCTCTAAAAGCTTATGCATCTAATTATGTTTTTGTCTGCTTTTTCTGCCCGAAGATCACATTATTAGTACCTGGGAATTACCAAGGAGAGCGATGCATATCTGTTAACCAGATCTATGATCAACGTGGAAAGCAGCGGGTTAAACTGCCTACAGTGCCTGTAAGAACATCAGGAACTGTGCTGGTGGAGATGGTTGACAAAAATGGCCTTTATTTCTCCGACGAATTCTCTCTTACATTCCATATGTATTACTATAAGCTACTGAAGTGGCTCTTGGTCCTTCCAATGCTTGGGATGTTTGGCATCCTTGTAATACTCCGTCCACAGGAGGGTGCCCCATTGCCATCTTTCTCTCGGAATATTGATTAGTCATCTCATGAGAGAATGAGAGATGAGTAGACGATCATCTAGTGAGGGACTGAGGCAAGTCATTCCATTTTGATGAAGCCATCATTGAAAGTTATTTGACTGCCAAGCAGTTTTTATGTAGTCTCCAGGTCAGAGAGACAGGTAACTTTGCTGAGCAGGAAAATGTGCTACCAAGGAAGGGGTCAATGCACTTGTATACTCCCACGTGAAGTACCTGCAATGGTTGTTTATTCATGTTCAGTTCGTACTGGAAAAAAAAAGATATACGTGGGAATGTAACAGATGCTCTACAATGTTGATGTCCAGGAACATGGTTATGTTTATAATTTTATTGGAGGTGCAACCACCATCGTTCAGGACATAGATCAGAAGAAAGCTGCTTCGAATATCTATCACTTTTATTTTGTCTTTTTCAAAACTGTATCAAAGAGGTGGCTTCAGCAGTAGATTACATGCTACCAAACATCAAATATCCTACTACTTTTTAAATTTAGGACCTGCACGATATTGTGGGGAATTGGTTAGAAACGAAGCTGTTTCTCCATTTTCATTGTTTGTTTAGACAAAATCAGTTTTGAAAATCATCCTACTACAGTTACTTCTGATTCCAAATTAAAAAATGAATTATGTTTTTACTTAAAAAAATTTTGGTTCAAAGAGGCTTTTAAAAGTAAATTTAATGATTTGTATTGTTTATTTTGAATTATAATTGTACTTATAGTCTCACAAATTATAATATTTTAATTAATTTTTTATTTAGAAAAGGAGGACTTTATTGTAATTTTTTTTAAATTGAGATTTTTATGCAAATTTTTACGAAATTAAGAGCTTTTCTGTAAATTTTTATAAATTGTTGGCTTTTCTGTGAATTTTCAATAAAATGATTTTTTAAAAAAAATTTTATAAAAAGAGTTTTTAAATAATTTTTTAAGAAAACGAGGGGTTTTTTTACCACTTTTTTAAAATTGAGGGCTTATGTGAATATTGTCTTAAGAGTAAACAAGATTTTTGTCTAAAATTTAATTAATATTCAATCAGGGGATCTATATTCTAATTTTTTTTAAAAAAAAGTTGTAGGTAAATATGAAATTTGAGAGGGTTGCTTGTACATAGAACATATTTTAGGAGATTATATGTAAAAATCTCTTTTTTTTGTAATAAGCTTATATAATATGCGCTAAGTAGTAAAAAATATTATTGAATGTGTTTATGAAATAACATTAATCAACATAATAGCTCATATTAGTTTATATTTGAAGACAATTTATATGATACAACACAATAGTTTATATCTAATTTTATTGTTCTGTAGGAGTTTAAATAGTCTGGTGTTTTAAATTTGATTATGATATTTTGATTCTCTTTAATAGCTCCAAGGTCTCTTATATATGAGTTAAAACTTCGAATAAGAATTGAAACTTTATTTATTTAAAAAACAAAAGTTACCTTATTCAAAACAATTTTTCTGTGGTTAGATCTTGAATGATTACTCATTTGTAATTATTTTAAAGTCTTTCATCTGTCTTGAGTATTATTTTTATTGTTCATCCTTTCAGTCTATCCCACCCAATCACCTATTATGTAAAGAAAATATTAGAAAATAAAAGAAAAGTATTTTAAATTATATGATTGTTTTCTTCTTCTTGTCAATAATATTTTGTATTTGCATTGTGTTAATTTACTATTTACCATTCATTCTATCATGATTGCATGATAATTAATAATTTGGCACTACCCAATCGATATGATAAGAGTATGACTTTTGATATGAATTAAATAATTCTAATCCTTCGAGAACTAACCATAAATGAAATTGAATATAATAATAATAACAATAATAATTTTGGGAACATTAATTAAGATTTTGCTCAGCAATTGAAAATTTGATATGAAAATTAGAAAATGAGAGTTAATTTGTAATAGTGACACTTGCAAGTTCAAATTTTAATAAATGAATTACATGAATTAACTGTAGTTATTTTCATTACCAATAATATTAATTTTTTTTAAAAGAAATTGAGTTTCCTAAGACTTTCATTAATAGAAATATACCTACATGATACACAAATGAGAACTAAATGCAAAAAAATTCACAAGTGAGATTTTCAGTCAAGACCAGCAGTGCCAATTTGGTTCGAACTCGCAAGCAGCTCGAACACGGTCAATTCCCACTACAACAGGTCTTTGTTTCGACTCGCATTACTCTCTTAGGTTGCTTTATGCCATTTTGGATCATAATTTTTAAGGAAGTTAGTCATGTACTAGCACAAAAATGAGGACTGAGAGAAGCTTGGCCCTGCTCAAACAGAGAGAGAGAGAGAGCATACAACCAAGTTTGTTAAAAAAAGATAAATCACTTTGGTTGCTTTAAATTCTACTTTTAAGTTCATTAACTGGCTTAAGTTTGTGATATGCTAATCCTTGATTGAACTTTCACGCCCGTTGAACTTGAATCTAATGGCCCATCAAATTGTAATAATTGGTAGAATTTTTCTTATTTTTTTGCATCACGAGTAACCAGGCTTATCTACGTAGATGTGTTATTCTCTGGGCATTTGTTTTAATATATTATTGTTAACTTATTTTTGATGGCCTATATTGATAATTTTTAAGGCTGTTTTAAAATGGGTTATAAAATATAAAATATGATTATAAAGAAGATTAAGTCCTAATATAATTCATCAAGAAAATTATTCATAAATTCAAGCAATTTTAATCAAATTTCAATCAACCACAAGTACAACTATATATAAAGTAAGATAGAGAAAAGTGTATCGTAATTTTTATATGGTTTGGAGAACAATTACTTCTACTCTATAACTTATGTCTCGCTTTTGAGGGCTTGAATAACTCTATTAGCGATGTCATTTTTTGAAATGAAACTAAACTTTTACATCTACTTGCAAACTACAAATGTCGCTTTTTTTAGGTGAAGCTACAATTGTTACTCTATTAGGGTGAAATCATGCATGTACAATGATCTCTCTAATTGAGAAAATTCACTCGCATTAAAACTATTGTACTCTTATACTTCTAACATTTAGAACTATTTACGAGTGAAAAAAGTAAAAAATATTATATTTAACGCTCACTACAAGATCACTCAAATATTAATAACTAGTGTAATGAGGATTTAATATGAGATTTGAAAGTTCAAAGCATTTCTTAGATTAGTAAACTTAAGAGGTATTTGATCTCTTCTCTAATGATAAATGAAAAAATAAAATTTATTAAGAGAAGTATAATTATACCTATTTATACATTATGGATGGAACTAAGTCGTTGGAAATGAGATCCTACCGTTTGGTTGCTCTAACGATTAAAAAACTATTATCGTACAAATTCAGTTTAAATTGGATGTCCATTTGTCAATTAAATGTCTAATAGAAAATAGAAAATAGACATTTTCCACTTTTGTTGGACATTCGATTTCAAATGGATATCCAGTATACTAGAGATCGTTGTTCTTCTATATATGTTAAACGTTTGGTATAAATTGAGTATCCGAGTCAGTTTAGCAAATTTTGTTAAGAGCTTACTGCCGCAATCAATGCGACAAATGCTTTAAATAAAATGATCTCAAACTAAATCTTTAACACAATTAAAATAAATGAAAGTTCTAAACTTATCAGTCTTGAGATGATCTTCCATTTTAAGCACCTTGAACATTTTTCTTGATCTTTAAACTTCATATTAAAAAGTGTCGAAAGCATACATCAAATGATTTTATGACTCTCATATATGTTGAATTATTAGAATAACATCTTTGCAAATTTTCTATGATCCAAGATAATATTACTGTAATAAGCAACATGCGGGCAACCCAATCACGAGCTCAAGTTAATCTATCTGAATGTGCGTGACGACCATTTTTCAGTGGACGTTTTTCGCAATATAACAGCCAGAAAAGTCCTTGAATGGTTGCCTAGAATGCAATAACAAAAACTAGAGTAAACAAAAAGCCGTGAATATCAAGGTGGTCTTCGTTTTGAAACATTCATCAAATTGAGGTCCCTTGTAAGCAGTAGATGAGCTGCCTTGACAAGTTCCTCCTTGACCATGAACAAGATTGCAGCAGCTAATACACTCTGAAGGATTTTTGTATTCATGCCTTTGTAAAACCCAGAGAAGCCTTCATATCGGATTATCTTGGTGATGGCATCCAAGGTCCCTGCCCAAGTATAAGAAAGATACTAACTTCAGATTATGGTGGTAAATCTTCACAATGCTGACATGAAGTTCAATTAAGTGATGTTGAATTCAAAAAGCAAGAAAAAAAAGAGCCAACTTTATTGCTCAATAAAATTATTCCTTAATTAGTGTATTGACCAAAACAAACTGATAAGAGACCAAAAGTAAAGCTTAATTGGGGAGAGACAGTATTAAGCATGAAAGCCACATAATTGAAACCAAAAACCAACCTTTGTAATGGTGCTGCCTATCAATATCAGAAGTTTGTTTCGCCTGAAGTCTTGACTGCAAGAACAAAAATAGAAAGGCAAAAAGTTAAATATGCAAGCACAACAGTCTACATAAAAAAAAGTGAAGGGTAGTTCCACAAAGAGACGAAGCCCACAAGCAGAAGTGACAACATGCGACTAACCTTCACCACAAGCAGGGGATATGTTACGACAGTAGCTCCAAGTTTAGAAACAGCTCCAAAAAGAAAAATCTGAAGCATGGAAGACGTAGCATAAATAGATCTTAGAGAGAGGCTCTAGGCAACACTAATTACTATGAAGCTCATACTCCCACACATACATCCAGGAGTGGCAATGCAATTAGGGATAAATTACTTCTTGACTTCAATTATAGCTTGTTACTCCAAAATCCCTTCGGTGGGCCCCCCAAGTTATTATGATTTCAGAAATACACTGTGAGATCTGGTAATATTGCAGCAAATTGTAGAGAAAACATGAAAATGAATGGCCAACAAAGACAAACAAATATGTACCATTAAAAAGACATAATCCATTTAACATGAGAAGGATGAAAGGCTATCGGTTATAGAGATGGCTTTTTTTATCAATCTAGCAGCTCTTCCAATTAATTGAAGCAAGATTAAGGCAAGAACTCGGTTTCATGTCGCAAATTTGATATGGTTATCATTGATAATTGGATACCCAAGTGACAAATAGAACCAGCAAACAAAGAGGGTTCATCCACTTGATTTTCATATGTAATTTAAAATTTACAAGTACTAAAAAAGCAGCCTAAAGATTAATGCGTGTGTGCATTGCTATTCATATTTTAGATGCTAACCTCCAGAGCAGTTACACCATCAGCAACCTTCGCATATAAGGAACGATTTTTCTTCAACTTCTTCAAGAGGGTCTCATACAACATGAATTGGATGGACGGGTTGCTAACCTACATCACACAGAGCTAGAATTTAAGGCACATCCAATCAGACTACAGGATTTATTTTGTACTAACCATAATAAGTGTAGGGATGACACCCTTCCAGAAACCCAATAGTCCATCTTCACCATATAGTTCTTGAATCTGAAAAACACAATTATTTTCAAGTCTTCACAGCTTGCTATTAAGAAACTTCTAATTCAAATGAGATGGTTATTCCACATAAATGTGGCATTTGTTGCAAATGAGCTAACAAAAAGTTATAGCTGTCTTATACATACTGCATCACTAGTTCCATAGGGGGAAATGTCAATCAAATTGGTATCTCTTTTGTCATCTGGAACATCTGAAAGATTAAGTGCTGATGATTCTTTGTTGGTCCTTTTCTGAGTCTGCAAAATGCACACATACCCAACACCCCAAGTCACAGAGATAATTGTTATTCATCTCAACAGATCTATAGAAGCAGGATCTAGACAGCAGAAAAGAATGGTGTTTGACAGCATTTTACCTGCATACGTGTAACAATAACCCAAATGGGGTTTGTTAGTAGCACATTCACACACCTGAACCAGAGGAGAAGAAGATCAATTGAGTGAAATATGACCAGGCAGTTAAGCCAGCAGTAATAGAAGAATACTTCCATCCACTGAGAGAAAGTTGAGAAAAAAATCTTATAGAAGCCTCAGAACGCTTGGTTTAGAAACAAATATTAAGTCAGATAACAAAGGTAAGATCCATTTCTAGCTCTCATTCATACAAATTAGCAACATAAAGCATAAAAAAGGGTAACCAACGCAAGTATTTAATCACCCTGATAGTGCAGCAACAACAAGAGAATGGAACATTCCAATTGATCCATCTCCGATTCCTTTTTTCAACCGGTCAAGAGCAGCAGTTTCTGCCCTGTTCCTAAATATTTGATAGAAATAATAATAGACACCCTGTACAATGAAGGCAGCAAATTAGTATATGAAATCCAACTAATCAGAATGTACCATAGTGTTCTAGTTTCAAGTAACAAAGTCAGTTCATTCAGAGCTAGCTACGTAATAGTAGAGTGGAAGCCATTAAAAGCAATACAAAGATTTGATATTGAGGTAGATACCTGAGACGCAGCTGTGCCGACGAGCGACGGCCCTAGCCCGCCGTACAGGCACCCCCATCCTTCATGCTTCACAACCTACACATGCAATAAATAAGCCATCATCACAATGATCCGAGGTGATCATAACAAATATATCGAAGAAGAAAACAAGGAGGATGAAAATGGACCTGGTACATCTGTTGGATGGTTCCATCTCTCCTCCTCGACTTCGACGAATCACGGTCGGTCTGTTGACGAGTGTTGACCTGCGACCACACAAACAACAGCACCAGGAAAACCAATTAGAAAGGAAAATTGACAAAAAACAAAGCGAGGAAGAAAATTAGGAGGCGGATATCAAAAGGAGGAGAACACGAAAGTACTGTTTGCAAGGGGTAGGTGAGAAGCTGAGCGATGATTCCTCCGCTGGCACCAGCGATCCCGTTCACCAGCGCGTCGGACATCTCTCCCGCCCAAACCCCGTGAGAGAAGCTCAGATCACACGGAGGAATAAGAAGAAGAAGAGCACTTCGTAAGAGATGCAGGCGGCATGAAGAGTCACGCAACGCTCCCGAGAGCGAACCGGACTCTGACCATCCGCTGTTCAAACGAAAGATGCTTATCTCGGAGCGGTTTGTACGGACGATGATGCTGTCCTACGCTTACTCGCGTGCGGCTTCCGTACAAGTAATATGGACTTCAACGCCCGTACAAGTAATATGGACTTCAACGCCTTCACCTTTCCGATCTCATCCTTCCCCATCGCGTCACAGTGAACCAGCCTCGCCGACTGCGACGATGTCCGCGTCGCGGCCTTCCCTGCCGGTCGACCTCGAGATCACGATCGTCTCCGCGAAGCACCTCAAGAATGTCAACTGGCGCCACGGCGAGCTCAAGCCCTACGCCGTCGTCTACCTGGACTCCGACCGCCGCGCCGCCACCAAGTCGGACGACTGCGGCTCCACGCGGCCCGTCTGGAACGAGCGCCTCCTCATTCCTCTTCCGCCACTGCCCATTGACGACCCGTCTCTCATCCTCACCGTCGATGTGTTCCACTCCAAGCCCTGCGAGACGTCGAAGCCCCTCGTTGGCAGCGTTAGATTCCTCCTCAAGGATCTCATCGCCGATCTCAGCCCGGCCGCGGAGGTGGTATCGTCCCCTATCAGAACCCTGCAGCTCCGCCGCCCGTCGGGAAGGCCTCAGGGCAAGATACGAGTGAGGCTCGCCGTCAAGGAGGGCCCTGCACCTCCGCCCGAGCCCAGTTACCATGTCAGCTCTCCGTATGGGTATTACTATTCGACTGTTCCGCCTCCTGTTCAATCGGCCCGAGATTACAGCGGCTTCTCTCCTCCGCCGCCGCCTCTCCCCCCTTGCAGCCATCCTGCTCGGCCTGAGCCCTCGCAGTATTCTTATGGCAGCTACTCTGATCCGTATTCAGGCTACTATGCATCTGGCACTGGGTACTATTCGGCTTCTCCTGCTCCATTGTCAGGCCAGCCTCCTGCACGGTCTTATTATGATCGAGGGTCCGGATATGGCGGCCCCTCTGCCCCGGTTGACTATTCCGCCGGGTCTTCTTACTATGAGCAGAAGCCGAAGGGCAACAGATTGGGAGTGGGAGCAGGCTTGGCGGTCGGTGCAGTGGCGGGGGCAATGGGACCAGTTGCGCTCGAAGAAGGCGTGAAATATAAGGAGAGAATTGCAGAAAGGGTGGAGAGTGATCTGGCTGCCAGGGATGCTTACAGTGACTACATAGGGGACTACTAGAGAAGGTTCGCCTATTTTTCAGAATGGCTGGTGTCTGGTCATAGTGAAGAGGTAACAATGAATAAGCTTGGTGTCTCAGCTTTATGTTTCTGAAGTTCTTTCTGGATGATTTGTGTATAATCTGCGCCTGCTTTGCTCTTAATCTTAAGTGTTTGGATTGACGGAGGATAATGCTCTTATGTTAATGGGAGCTTGTGTGTTTTTCGTGAATGGAAGGTTCGCTTCTACCAGTTTTGGATATATATCTTAAACCTCTGTACTTATTCTAGTTGATCATTTCCTGATTGTTTTTTTGCTTATTGTTGTGGAGTGACATCCATCTTCTAAATCAGCTTGCTCTTTGTATGTTTGGTAACATGAACACTTCATGCATTTCCTGCCAGTGTTTTAAAATGATATATGTTTATGCAATTGGCTGAATGACCATTGTATTCATAGTTTGTGGGTGGATATGCTGCTGCATAAGCAGTTCCAATGAAAAAGTTAGGTAAGATACGTAAAATATCTTTTTGAAGTAGGGGTTGCTTCTGTTTAAATTGGTTCCACAGGTTATAAATGGGTTTAAGTGAGTAAACAGAGTTTGATGTTATTGTTTGAAATGTTGTAATCAGGTTGAACGGTGTAGGAACCAAACTGAACTAAACCCAAACTTGCGTCACTCCATATCATGCTGCCATGCTGTTATTTTGCTACCCCTAGTCTTTGTGTTATTCTTTTGCTATGTTTGATCACACTAATGGGCCATATATGGCTCTTTCGTGGAGTGTGGTTGAAACTTTTGATGTTTGATGAATCTGAAATCTGAGTCAATGTTCATATTTGACTCACCAGCTGAGATGAAGCTAGTAATTCACTTATTTTGAGAGCTCTTACCAGACCTACTATGATGACCTTGTTGGTTACTTATTGCCAATAGTCCTGAAATTCAAACTCTTTCCTTATTTATAGGAGATTTGTTCCCTGTTCAAAGCTACCTCAACTGGAACTAATAATCTGTCTTAATTTGAAAATCAAGTGTTATTTGGAAATTGGGAGTGAATTAGATTTAAGAATTTACTGTTCAGTCCCTTTTTTTTTTTCTGGCAACACATTTCACATGCTTTAATGTTGATACAGATGAGTTTGGCTCATTTTTCTTCTGATAATTCAGTCTGAAAAGCATACTGATTTTGGATTATCCGGGAACTCATAGAATTGTTTTTTTTTGTTCATAATTAATTGAACAGAATTTCAATAGGGAGAAAGCCAAAGGTTTCATTGGATCTAGCTTAAAAGGTTATTTGTTTTATATCCATGTGATATGGATCAAGATATGAATATGAACCAAAATGCAGATAAAATATGGTGGCTAATGGGGATCCTAGAGACTATTGGGCACGTGATGTTTAATCCATGAAATTTTGGACAATGTACACTGATTTGTCTGATTTTGGTGTATTTGATGTCAATATGTTGAAAAAAATAGTTAGCATCAATTGCAGTTAGTCATGGTAGATGCTAGTCATAATGTCTGGATTGTTCTGCTTGAGTTAGTCATTGTTCTTTTGTACATTCAAATGCCATATGATCACATGGTTTATACTTGCTGATTGACTACTCATGCAGATTTATTGGAAATATTCAGATACAAAACTTGTAAAGCACATGTTTTAGTGCTAATCATGTGTAGAACCAACTTTGCTTGCCTATCAAAGTCACATATACTGCAGGTGGCAGTTCTGAGCATCCTAGGAAGGGAGCTTGATTGGTTCCATTGTTTGTGTTTGGGCATATGATTGTTGAAGACTCTGAAAGACCTGGTGATTGACATTGAGAACTGCGGATGGAGGAGAGTTGATCACCTAACCACTAAGCATTTTCCTAGCAGACACCAATGGTGATATATGTGGTAGTTGATCACCTAACACCAATAGGTTTTCTTAAAATCAAGATTTGCCAGCAGCCACTAATGCCAGTAGCTTTAACATTTTTATACATAGATGAAGACAAAAAGAGGTGCTCATAAGGCCCTCTTAGCAATTATGTTTACAACTTTGGCTGTCTACACTTATATAAATAGTGGTGGAAAAGTCAAAGGCTGGTTTTGTATGAAAGTCGGATTAGATTCCATGAGCACTGACCAAAATCTGTTTTGCTTTATTTGCCTTCATGTAGATTTTGTATTGCAATCGGACATAATGAGGATAATTATTGAAATTCTGTGTTGCTTAGTTTTTAGGATCAATTTGTTGCTTTGATGAGTCCATAGTTGAGAGCTTATATACACCAAAAGGTCAGAAGTGCAACAACTCCTTCAATCAGACATAGTTGAGAGCTTATATAGACTAAAACAATTGTCTACAGTCTGTACCAAACTCTCATTTTATCCCTTGATTAGAACTAGAGAGGACAGCTTAGAAAGTTATTTGTATCCCTAGTAGCATAAAGTGGATGATGTTAGAGCATTTTTAACATCCTAGAGAATGCCCTTACCTATATCATGAGGAAATAGAGAGTTTTGTAACACTTCCCAGGTGAACACAGATCATGTTGAATGTCAAGTGTTGATTGACAGATACAGGCATCACTCTGGACAAATGAACTTTAGGTTTGGGGTTGCTGGCATTAAGTATTTTTGGCTCAGGGATAGTATCATGCATACCAAAAACCATTAATTTCTGGATTCTTTTAAAGGTTAGGATTTTTTTCGTTGTTGCATTGGTTCTAGTGATGAAGTGATTAAAGTGTGTTTATGTAAATTTTCTGTTACATGCACTAATATTGTATGTTTGCATTGAACTGGAAGTACAATTTATTTACTGATGCTTTTTTATATCCATTCTACTAATCATGGTTAATGTTCTTTTTTTCATTTTTGCTTGTTTCTGCCCCTTTTCAACAACTTTGTATGGTTGCAATGCTACCCTCATATTAGAACTACTGTGATTGCAAGGGAAATATCATATATTTGGTCCATCATATGATGTGTTATTTTCCTTCCAACAACTTGCTGCCACGCGACTCTATCCTGCACTAACAAAGGTAGGCCCTCAAGTTGCAATTTTTTTGTCGATAAAATGAGAGTGGAAGGGTCTCATGTTGTCTGAATTGGAAAAATAACCGCCTGATGTTACTCTCCACTTCTCATATCTATTATTTTTGTCTATCAAAATATATGTTATATCTTCTTGGAGAAGTTTTGTCAATTCTGCATGCTGACAGAAATTACTGTATTTCTGATCTCTAGAACTTTGCTCATTCCGTTGAATAAATATTTGCTAAAATTCCACATGCTTTTCTTGTTTATGCAGTTCTATTCACTTCACAATTAAGAAGCACATAAATCACAACTCAGAGCCACAAGCAGTTGTATTGTCGTCAAGCTCTGTTGCCATGGGAGGATTCTTAAATATGTTTGGTCTATGTGGGTCAGCATCTATGAGCCATCTTTGATGCAACAGTAACCATTCATCTTCTTTGGAATTTAAAGTTTCTTGGCAACAAAACTTTTAATTTGCACATTTTTTTGTCCCGTGTGCCCATTTAGTTTCCTTACCTCTCCTGCTTTAGCTCCCGTGTGCCCAAGTTCTCTTGCAGTGCCGATTGTATGTTTACAGTTGGTCAGGGTGTCAGACTAGAATTGGATCATTGGGTGTATCAGACAAACATCTTTTAACCGCTACTCGTGGTTGTATTGTGAGGGAGCTAAGAAGCTAATGTCACACTGTAGTTGCTATTAATAAACATGAGATGAGAAGAAGCTTTACTATCAACTAAACATTCCATATTCCTCTCCTCCTTTGGTGCTTCTCACCTTCTGTCTCCCTCTTACCTGATGATTGTCGGCAGCACAAGAAAATGGACATGAAGTGCCTAAATACAGGTCACCTTCATTTGATTAGTATACATACATTGGATGATTGCCAAGAATGCCCAGCAGCATCGACCCTTCACTGGAGGCTCCATTTCTATATACCTCTACTCTACTAGGTGGTCTCCAGTTTCTTTTCATTTGATATTGTTTTAAGAATAGCAAGAGCATTGACCTCCACTGTACTATTACACTATGCTGTTCTCCGCCTTAAAGAAATGGGGAGTAATTATACTGGTTGGCCTGCAATTGTATATGTCAGCCTCCCCTGGCCTCCAAACCATAATCAACAGAAACCTGTCACCAGAAAATGCTGAGTAATTGGCCTCATCCTAAGCGGAGCGGTAAGCAATGCATTGCATTAGGTGAGCAAGTGATTTGCTTGTAAGCTGCAGGCTTATTCTTCTCAGAATTCAGTATGTTGCTGTCTCGCAAGTCTTTTCATGTCTTAGAAAATTAAAAAGTGATTGACTGGTGACGGGGAAGAAGATGCCAGGAATGAGCTGATCCCATCCTGGCTCTATTGCTCCGCTCGTCACCAGTAACCGACCCCAACCCCTCCACGTGCGAATCCAAAATGTATGACTCCCTTTATAACCAACGCTTCTCCGATGCAAACGCGGCAGCACCTGAGTTCTTCTTCTTCGTCAGTAGCACACAGAGACCGAAGAAAATGACGCCATATTCTTCGATCGTCGCCGTGGTTTCCAGCTGCACCATTTATCCTGACCGGAAGTCGACGATGGAGAACCTTAAGCTCTCCGTCTCCGACCTGCCCATGCTCTCCTGCCACTATATCCAGAAAGGATTGCTCTTCCTCAACCCGCCAATCCCCACCCACCCGCTACTCACTCTTCTCACCCGCTCCCTTTCCCGCGCTCTCTCCCACTTCCCCGCCCTCGCCGGCCGCCTCGCCACTCGCCATGACGGCTGCATCTTCATCTCCTGCAACGATGCTGGGGTGGATTTCGTCCACGCTGTCGCTCCCGCCATCACAACTGCCGACCTCCTCCCTGCCTGCTCCTCTGATGTGCCGCCGGCTTTTAAGGACTTCTTCACTCTTGATGGTTCACTGAGCTATCATGGTCACTTCCAGCCTCTTGCAGCATTCCAGCTCACTGAGCTTGGCAATGGCGCCGTCTTTATTGGTTGCACCGTCAACCACGCCGTCGTGGACGGCACCTCCTTCTGGAACTTCTTCAATTCATGGGCGGAGCTCTGCCGCACTGATGGCGGTCCAAAGGTTTCCCACCCGCCGGATTTCCGCCGGAATTACTTTGGCGACTCTGAAGCAGTTCTTCGCTTCCCGGACAGCACCGGGCCTAAACTGACGTTCCCTGTCGATGCTCCGATACGGGAAAGGATCTTCCATTTCGGCCGCGACGCCATTCTTCAGCTGAAAGCCAGAGCAAATATGTCTCCTTCCAAACAAATTTGCAACGGTTCAATAACAGACATTTGTGGCAAGCAAGTACATGATCGGAAGCCTGACGAGGTCTCCTCCTTCCAATCTCTCTGTGCACAGCTGTGGATATCGGTGACTCGCGCGCGAAAACATCTGTCTTCTGATGCTACTACAACATTCAGGATGGCGGTGAACTGCCGCCAAAGGCTGGCACCGCCAGTGGATCCTCGCTACTTCGGCAATGCAATTCAGAGCATTCCCACAACTGCGAAGGTGGGGGAAGTGACGGCGAAGGATCTCCAGTGGGTTGCAGGGCTGCTGCACAATAATGTAGTGTCTTACAAGGACGAACGAGTTAGGAAAGTGGCGGCAGAGTGGGAAGCTGCGCCGCGGTGCTTCCCACTGGGGAACCCGGACGGTACAGGGGTCACAATGGGGAGCTCGCCCAGGTTCCCTATGTATGACAATGACTTCGGCTGGGGCCGGCCATTAGCGGTGCGGAGCGGGCGGGCAAATAAGTTCGACGGAAAGATATCGGCCTTCCCGGGGAGGGATGATGATGGCAGTGTGGAACTGGAGGTGTGTCTGTCGCCGGAGGCCATGGCCGGGCTCCTGGATGATGAAGAGTTCATGCAGTATGTCTCGGAGTACAATTTGATCTATGATTCAGAATTCTGAAGCAGCTGTAACAGCAGCAACGCATCGTTCTTTCACCAGTCTACGATAATCAACCAGTCTATTGGATTCTCACTTTTTGATCTCGGTTGTATTTGTTTCTGAAAATAGTTAAAACTAGATAAGATGGAATCAGATTATTAAGTTTTAAGCGTTCCTTTCTAGCGATTTGACATCACCAATAGATTCACCTCCTCAAGGATGCTGGATGAAAGATGAAGCCACTTGTGCTGCTGATTTGCTCGACGCACGCGACCAATTTATTTCGGAGAAAAAAAAAAATGCTTCTTTGCGCACTACTAGCGGTCCATTCCTATGGTGTCTCAGCTCGTGGAGGAAATATTCTGCCTTGCTTTTCTGCATGCCAAATGTATTTGATCATATGGTCCATTCTTTTTAAGAATAGAACATCTTTTTGGCGCTGAAGCCCGCATCTAAAGGCTTGTGGAGTTCGAATTTTTTTCCTACGTGAAAATGAAGGGCCTCATACGTGATTATTTCCAAAAATATAATTAACATTTTTTATGCTAATTGTATTTTTTTTATTTTGAATCAAACAATTCTGAAGGAGCTAAACAAGAGTATGTTACATTTGATCTCCAAGGAGCATTTGTGGCTAACGAGTCACATGAGAAAAGAAGGTACTCAAGAAGACTGAGTCCGTGGAATGGCCCACATCCCAGGAAGGTGGAGATCATTGTGCACATTATTATGAGTTTGAGAAATCATCCTCTCCATACAAAGAGTAACCTACGGATCTGCATGCTTGGTTCTTCATCAACTTTCATGATGAATTTCTTTGTTCTCTTTGCTGGTAAGAACACAACGTTCATGACGAATTTCTTGCTGCTTAGCAGGAGGAAACCCGTCCTGACAATTTGGATAAAAACTGCACGCACGTAGGGCTCAGAGTGGTTTCAGCCATTAACCAAAAAAAACCATACAATTTAACCAATAATTTTATCAACAAGTGCCAATAATCATCTCCAATGCAAACAAATCAGACTTGGACACAGGAAACAACCAAGCCTCACACTAAAAGCTAACAGCTTGACACCCAGTGCACATGTCAAACCCCAACAAATACAGCTTTTACATGCACATTCCACCACAATAGATATATCATTTCTGACAGATGAGATCAACCATAGGTGATTGCTGGGGGCCGGAAAAACCTTCTGACCAACCATTGAACAGGCCTAAGCAGCTGCGCCCTCTTCTTCCTCCAGAACCAGATGGCTGCATTGTATTGCTCATTGCGTATCGTTCTTGTGGCAGCACGCCAGTCATACTTCTCCATCTCTTTTCGAGCTGCCTTGCCCATCGCTTCCCTAAATTCTGTGGAGGATAGCAGACATTCAAGCTTGCCCACACAGTCATCAAGGTCTCCAGGAGTATACAAGAAGCTGGTTTTTCCTTCCTGGTCCTCTGGAATTATATCAGGTATCCCTCCAGCACGAGCTGCCACTACTGGAATACCAGATGACATGGCTTCCAACACAACAAGCCCTAGGGTCTCTGATTCTGAAGGCATCACAAATATATCTCCACTGGCGTACGCCTGTGAGAGCTCTTCACCTTGAAGCATGCCCATAAAGACTGATGGCATGCCTGAGAACATCTTTTCCAGATCATCTCTGCAATACAATCAATCAAAAGTTGGCTATTAAAACCAAATGTTGCTAAAACAAAAACACAAATGCAATATTGGATTTCTATTTTGAGACACACATAAAATGCTGCAAAAGTTATCAATGCTCAAATAAGCTGAGCTGAGACAATAGAAAAGTAGAGATATCTGAATTCTGTATAATAATAGGAATAAACTTACCTATATGGTCCATCGCCTACGAATGCAATCCTTACTCCAGGAAGTCTATCCATTACCCTGTTAGTCACACATTCAGATATCACAGGTCACAGGGTGTCATGTATGCATAAATACGTAGAAGGATGGAAGTTAAAGCCATTCCGACATGATTCCCAGTGGACAAACACAATGAACAATAATTTCTTTAATGAAAACCAATATTTAAACAAAAAGGGAATCGAAGAAAACGGAAAAAAATAATAAGGTACATTCGACCTATGGTCTTATCAACAATTAAAACAATAAACAAAAGAAAATGAAAGCACAACATTACTGCCCATTATAACTGCAATATCAAAAACTCACCTCTTGAGGAAATCCAAGCTCTTTTCAACTCCCAAACGTCCAACATGAATTAGCAGTGGCTTTTGAGGTTCACCGCCACTACCAAGATAAGATAGGTGGTTGTTAAGTGCATGATATAATTCTGAACACAAAGTAAGTGCCATACATTAGCACATATGTATGGGTGCTAATTTATGAAAGACATACCTTAGCCTAACTCGCATTTCATGGTTGCGAAATCGAGGATGGAAGCTTTCAGAGTCAACACCCTTATTCCAGAGGCGTATTTTATTTGCTGAAGAGCAATAGACTCATTAGCAATGTTAATGGAAAAAAATAACCTATATGGACATCTATTTACCTGCTGTGGCTTGAGCAGCTAGAAGATCCCTGCTGATCGCAGCTGAAGGGACCAGGGTGAGATCAGCTGCTCTGTGAAGAAATTCTAGAGAGGGAAACAAGCCGAGTCAAGTCATTCAAAACCAATAAAGCAGCCAACCAGAATCAACAAGATACAAAAATAGGTGCTTACTTATGATCATCCACATGGGTTTCACCAACCAACTGAAGGTGTATCTTGGAATGTATCTGAGGAACATACATATGAATCAATCTATAAGTTACTAGATAATAATTGGCACATATTGATATATGCCACATGCTGATAAACAACCTGTAATCATTCATCAAGTTTAAGGCACCAAACTATATTCAAGCAGTGGTATCATAATTAACAACTTCTATGTTGAACAATTGCTGCTCAATCTCCAGCAATTATGAATCTCATGAAAATTTCCCCAAACCTAAAGCTTGCTTTTACCATTATTTTCCACCAAAACAGGATAAAAATTCTGATTATAGTGGTAAAAAAATCACCTCAAAACAAATATAAGCATGACCAACCAACAATAATCCTGAAACAAGCAAACAATGTTTACTAGCATTATTAAAGAAAGCAACTTACATAGGAACATGGGTGTGATATGACATCACTATTGGAACACAAAGCAATTTAGCAATTATTAGAGCGCCAAAGACCTGGAATGATCCAAAACCAATGGTTAGTCATGCCATGAGAAGTCACTATGATATACAGATAGAAAGAGGTTAGATTGTACAAGTAGAATTACCATGATTCCAGGTGAAGATGCATGTATTATATCTGGCTTAAACTTTGCCACCTCTGAAATAATTCTTGGGCTAAGTGCGAGCGAAAGTGGCACCTTTTTATACCATGGACAGGGAAAGCTACAACAGAAAGGAAGAATCAATAGAAATCGCATAGAGAAAAGCACCAACTGAAGCACTTGAATTCAAAGCTTATGTAAGGCAGAGATTTATCGCTCAAAGCTTCACAGAACTGTGTAATTTCCATTATCGGGTTTCCTATGGAACCCCTTGGACATACTGTTTTACTGCTCATATCAAGTTAATAAGTAGTCACTTTGAAATTTGTCATAAAAGAGCAACATCAACCAAACATATCTATTTATTGGTGAAAACTTGACATTTACATTTCATTTAACAACTTTCGAATTGAAGTTAAACTTTATAACTTAATGAAAGGCATCAAACAACCAAATTAATCAGAACAAGACAGAAATAATTCGTATATACCTCCATGAACCAATTAATTTTGCTCCATGGAACTCCTGAGGCACTCCTTCATGCGTCGTAATAACAATGACCTGCAGCAGAAGCCAAGACGACTATTTTCAGCACGAAATCAATTGTGCATCAGTGTGTGCGGAGATACATTAGAAATCTTATTCTAGCACTTTCCAAAGAAATGATCTTTTAACCAACTTTTACAGTAAAAATCTTACATACCTCATCCCCCATTTCCCGCAGGTTCTTGATGAAATTCTGGAACCGGTTCTTATATCCAGACACATACCTGCCAACATGGAAATCCAGCGCGCGTCAGCCACTAAATAGCAAAGCGAAAAAAATGTAAAACACAAGCAAATCGAGTGCATAAAAAATCACCACTAATTAGCTAAAAAAGAAAATCATAATTTATCGAAAGGGCGAATTAAGGCACTAACGCAAAGGGAGAGGGCTCGACGAAGAGAGCAATGCGGCGGGGCTTGGAGTTGCCCTCGGCATCCTCCAGCAGCTGCGGCACCTCCTCCGTCTCCTCCTCCTCCACCTTCACTCCCTCCTCAACAATGGTCATCTTCCTGCTCTCACCGGTTGCACTACGCCTAAACTGCTTCAATCTCACGGAAGCAAAGCGGCGATGCCTCGCGGCGGGGACGCAGAAGAGGGAAGGCGAAGAGGAAGAAGAGTAGGAGCAAGAAGAAGAAGAGGAGGAAGACGGATAGATCGAAGAAAGAGGGAAAGAGGATGGATTTATAGAGAGGAGGGAGGAGGAGCTCATGCTTGGCAGCCCCGGCAGCGGGGATCCGATCTGGATTGATTGGGGGCATTATATTATTCAAAGCAACAGAAGAAGAAAGTTGGGGGCTGTTTTGGAATCTGAGGAGCTCGGACAAGGGAATATTCCTCCAGTGCTGACGGGGCGGAGGGCATCGGATCCCGCATATGCTTTGAGCCTGAGGATCTTCTCTCGGTAGCCTGCCTTCGTCTCACCAGCGACCTGTGCGATTTTACCGGAATACCCCTCCGATGTGCTCTGGCTGCCGGGGCCGGCTGGGGCCCGTCGTGTTATTGTTTTGTGCTCGCCTATTTTTGTTTTTCTGTGAAGGAAAAACCCCATGTGCGGGAGCCGACATCTGTGGGCCCGGCCTTCATTGCCTTTCTTCGCGACCGAGACAACCATCTGTACGAATTAAAACGAGAAAAAACCGATATATATATTTTTACATAATATTAAGTATTACTTTGATAGTTAAATATATATAAATATATATATATATAATATTAAGTATTATTTTGATAGTTATATTCGGATTGAAATTAAGTTGATCTTGCAGACCAAAATTGGCCCAATTAATCTAATAAAAGATTGCTAATTAGATTAAAAAATTTAAAAATGAGATTAGTGTTTTTTTCTTCAAATTTTTGAGCAAATTTGACATTTAACGATTTTTTTTTTCTTGTTGAGAATAACGAGATATATAAAATGAATATCGAGAGCGCATCAAATTCTCAAATTTGACAAGAAAAAATGCACCAAAAATTTGAAAAAAATATTCTTGCCAAAAAGAGGAGACGTGCGTTGCGCATGATTTAGCTCCAGTTTTCTTGCAGAGTGACTTGCATTGAGAAGCGCCAATAATACAAATAATTATACAAATATTTGCTGCAGTTGTCATTCAGTGAAGCGCGTAAACATGGGAAATATTTGCTGCAGTTGTGATCCAATGAAGTACGTAAACATGGGACCCTGGCTGGGAACTAATCAAATGATCATGCCTTTATGACTTGCCAACTTCGCGCAGATGGGTTTTGTCTCCAAATCGCAGCATATCAGTGGCCACAAACTAAACTGTCCTGCTTCAACCGTGCAACCAGAAGCTCCCCCTACAACCAGTTCAGCATTTTGCCAACAAGTTTGCAGTCATACAATTGACCTTCGTAGCATGCACAACAATGCATTGGTGAACAAACCGCACTTAGTTGAAACAAATGCAGCAAATCGAACCAAGCTCACCAGTACAAGACTCCAAGGCAGACGACCAAACAATATGCGAGTAAAAACCCGAGACCACAAAACCCAAACCAATCCCAGCACTTGCAACGTGAACTTAGAACTCTGTCTGTTCCGATTGCCTGCTTATAGCAACGAAAGGACATTAGTCTTGGCAGCGATTGCGACGTCTCAACCTATCCCAAGGGCAAAGTTAAGTTTCAGCTCGGGCCTTCTTACAAATACACATAAAACAAATCCAGAAGTATGGGGGTATCCTTCGTAACCTCAATTATAGGATGTCATGCGGAATCATAATGACATATTCCATATCCTTTCTCAAGTCAAAGACGTTTGGGAATGAATTTACTTTCCTCACACAATCTCCATCAGTCCAAGTATATACTTGCAAGTTAAAAGGAAGACATTTCAAAACTCAATCTACATGCCTTGTTTGATTTGTTTTATGCAGCAAGTAGCATATGTATATGATCAAATGCGATGACAGCAGCTCATGAATGAGATTAATAAGAAACATAGTTAAAAGAAGACATGCTGGGGACAGGCAATTAAGATTTTTACCAATAGCAGTATCCCAAAAGAAGATCCATAGGAGGGATATAGTTGAAGAGCTCAAGTGTGTTTTCTGTGCATCTACCCTAAGTACGGCAGTCTCCATCATTGTTCATGTGTATTATGCTAGTTACTCTCTACAAAACACATGCGCATCAGAGGAAGATAAACAATCAAAATATAGAATAACATAGAACACAGAGCCTGTTTGTATTGTGATCAAAAGGTGATTATCATGTGATGATCACCTTGCGCTCTACTCATCCTAACATGTTTAATTTCTACTACCAAACTTGATGGAAGCCTTGAAATAATGCAACAATTTAAACATACAGCCAGGCCGAATAATCCAATATCCAAGATGCTAAACAGACAATGCAAGTTGTGGGTAGCTTCTGGTTATTTCACCATATGCAAGCAGTTGGATATCCAGCAGAATATCTTGGTGGCAGAGCCAAACAACATCAAGCCTAAATGACAAATCCAAGATTTGGACTAGGTTAGTTTTGACAAGGTTTTGGTCAGACCACATACTGTATGTATATATGTGGGTGAAACCAAACAAACCAGCCCTGAATCCTGTAAACAACCTAAAGCATCAGAATCACTTCAAACTATGAAAACATGATCAGGTACCTGCTTCACCTTTAGGGAAGCTGAGGCAGCAGGGTCAGACCTATCCCCACCAAAGCAGATTCTCTCATCTGCCAAAGCGCCAGCACTTTAGCCATCTTGACCAACATAATGCCTTAAAAGAAACACCAATGTGAGAGAGCATTGCAGCCATCCATTTTTCTGAATCATTCTTTGCAATTCTTTAATATGTTCATACTTCAAGGCATGCCAAAATTCTTCTGTTGATTCGAAGGCACAAATTCATCAGGTACTTTACCTCTATCACAAGGCTTAACCATGTAAAAATTGAAGAATTTCTGTTTCTGAAGACTTATCATGCTTATTCTGCTTGACCACATAACAGCTTCCCATGTTAATCAGCAATCAGTCTCAGCTAATAATCCCTCTTGCATATATCACACCCTAGCTCACAGCCTCTCACAGCCTCCCACAGGAGTCACAGCTCCTTTTCATGCTTCTTTTCCCCTCCCCTCTCCAAAACTTTATCTTTTTCTTTTACCTTTGAATTCTTGGCGTATCCTCATCTTTCTCCAATAAATTCACCCCTTATTTCCATGAGACTCCAATCCACATGAGCTTCTCCTGCTGCAGCTGAGTTTGAAGAAAGATGAGAAGGAAGTGGAGTCGGCGAGTTAGCTTCAGCCCGCATTGCTATGAGAAGCAAACCGTCTCCCTCAACTCCAACTGCAATGCAACACCCAGAAATGAGAAACCAGCTGCTGGAGGCTTCACTTGTCAACTAAATGCAATCTCACCTGTGAAGTTCTTACGACGTGTTGGGACCAGCATGGTCAGAGCACTATGCCTGATCTCCAGAAGGAAACCTGCTGTCAGAGGTAGTCCTTCAACCTTGACTCCCAGGAGGTACTCTGTTTCTGGAGATCATTACAGGACTGAAGCCATCGAAGACTGCATTGAATTCATCAACTCCTACAGGAAGTCTATCTAAACTTATTGACAAAGAATATTCATGCCACATTGCAATACTTGTATAACCAAATGTACTTGTTCTGTGAAACATACCTTGTCTCCCCACTGCCCACATGCAAGGAAACTTCTCTTTGTATTAGAAGTAGATAGTAGCAATGAACAAGATAATGACAACAATGTTCAAGTGTGAAGGGTGAAATTTATTTCCCTAATTTCAGAAATTGTGTCACGTAGAAAAATTGCAGATTCAAATTGAGTTCAAAATTGGTTAGTGACAACTAGATATTTTATAACACATGATATAATCAAAATTGTCATTCTAATGAGAGTCCTAGCATCTTTTTCTTTGCCACGTTTTTGTGATGAGATGCCAAGAATATAGAAATGACTAAGGATCAACCATCAAGAGAGACTTTCTCAACATCAACAACACCATGGCTGGAAGCTTTCTTCAACCCTACAGCTGTTTTATAAGGGGGAGTAATTGGAGGCTGCACTGGCTCCAAGCTCTGATAAGAACCACCATCTGCAGTATAGCTGGAAGAGGAAATGACCAATCAGACAAATGCATGTGAGGAGTCAAAAGAGGAAGGCTGCAAAATAGCACAGAATGTAGTTATAGCCGTCTATTAATAATTTGATATAGAAAAAAGTGCAAAGGATAAAAATCAATACATCCATCAAGAATCACGCAAAATGTTTACAAAAAGCACAACTACAAAAACGTGCCCCACACACTATCCCTGTTCTAGAAATAATTGGATCATTGCATATGCATGACTAAATGGTTTAAGGAAAACACGAAAAAGCTGTTACTGCATTTTTTTAAGATCTGCCTTTTTAAGTCAATGAAAAAGAGAGGGCCTTACAAATACTCGAATTGCAGCTACTCTTTGGTTTAATAAATGTGACATTCAAGAAGAATAATTTCAACTGCAAAGAAAAGGTAACAAGATGATTTGCGATTGTAAAACATCAAAGCTTACTTATAGCAAGGTTTTTTAACTTTCAACTGATCGACAAATTCAGTAAGTGAAATGTTTAGCAATACATATACAAGTATCTTTATTTTACCTGAGAAAGAAGAATGTCGAGTGCAATTTTACATAACACCCTTTACAAACAATCAGGACAGAACAGAGAAAACTCACGTTAATGGCTCGCCTTATAAGCCTAAACTTTCCTCAATAATCAGCTGCATTTTCCCTTTGCATTTCAAGAGGACAATTGAAGCCAAAACTCAACCTTATGCTCCTTATGTTTTCAATTATCATATTCTGATTGCTGATTAAACAGCAACAGGTCCATAATTTAGCCAACAAATTCAACCAGTAGCACTCTATCAGAAAATGCATGAATCAGATCATTTCCACTTATGAGGAAAAGACAATTTCGTGCACAACCAACATAAGTTTTTTGAAGAAAGGGTCATTCAACAAATGCTGTTATTTATATGCGAGCAATACTAGACAATCCCAACAAACAGCTTCACAATGTGAACAGTCTCAGCCCACGCCAGGTCAAAAAATTGCAAGGTTTAAAATATTGGAATCAGGACAACTATGTGACAGTCAGTGTTCGTATCATATCAGGCATTTTCTAAACTTAAATAAGTTAGAGAAGTCCATAAAAATGAGAAAAAAGAATAAATTGAAAACATCATGAAACACAAAGGACTACTCAGTGGTCATGGTGAAAACAGGTTTACAGAGGATTTGGGCCTGTGTCAGGCTTTAATCCCAATACATCCCAGCATTGCATCAGAACTGGCCAATTCGTATAAGTATTCACCAATTAATGTTGGTATTCAACGATGCTCTGAACCTTGCAGAACTGTTATTAATGGGACTCTGCAGTAGGTTGAGCTCAACAAATATGCAGCATGCATACCACCAAATCACCATAAACACACAGAGACATACGCAGAAAAAAAGCATCCTGACAAAGCCCCAATGCTTCACCAAAAATATAACATAAAACTTATACAGTAGACCAGAATGTAAAACATGACAAAAACTGCATCAGCAATGCGTTGCTAAGATATACCATATCTCTTGAGAAAAGCTAAAGAACAATTGTAATTGGATGGTGCGGGAAATTAATAATGAATAAATTTCAAGTGGAACAATAATCTTCCGAATAAATTTCCCACCCATTCAGAGCACATGAGTCACAATCGTTAATGCCTACAAGCAAGTTAATCAATTAGAAACAAACAACAAAGTCCCACAGTAGGCTTCTGAAGGTTCTGGCATCACCTAAACTTGTCAATTATCAGTTAGTTTCAAGAGGATCAAAAGAACAAGGTGCACTCACCGCCAATATAAGTTGTGATTGAATAAATTCATCCATATCGTGAAGTCCAGGAACTGCAATCAAGAAATAAATCATAACGAAGGTATTCCTGATAGGAGTGACTTGTGGAAGAAAATGGTAATTTACAAAGAATAGAGTAGTCTTCTTTCACACCATCAAGAGCACCATCTCAAACAACCAAGTCAGTTTTGCATCCATCAAAGTGCTTGATGACCTATCAAAACATTTGCCTTCAGTCAGATATGAAATTCTCCCCTTATGTTTGTGAAACATCAAGCATATAGAACACCAAGAAAAAAAAAAGGCGAATGAAAGGATAAAAGCAGAGTTTGTGTTGTAGTACTCCTCTCCATCATAAGATATCTTTAGAAAAACTATCATAACAAACTCATAATAAATTGCTAAAACAGTAAAATGCAACCACAGCATTACCCTAACTAAATTTGCACTAAGAATGCAACCACAGCATTGCCCTAACTAAATTTGCACTAAGTCCAGCAGGAGAGTAACAATATTTCACACTTCATCATAAATGCAGTAACTAACATAATGTACAAGATCATAAACACCAAATCCCAATTTTTACCACATCAGCAGTTTGAGCATCAGTAATATCACCTTACACTTAGATAACACCGTCTATTGGAGCCATAGGCTGCAAATCAATTGCAACAATAAGAGGAAGATCACCATCTCTGTCAAAAAGCACATAAAATAGCTACGAGCAAGCGGAAACCACTGAACCTTAAATATGGTTGACAAGTACTCACGCAATTCAAAACCTAACACCTGCAACAATAATTATAGGTGCTGAATATAACAAGGGAAACGGTTCATCAATCATAAAATAGGAGAACAGAGCACCTGGCTTCAGCTTCCAGGTGCAGCACAGAGATCAACCACACGCTTCACTCCTGCATGAGAGATGTGTCGCTTTACGGCGCCACAGAATTACAGTCATGAACAAGTACTATGGCGTGTAGAACCGCGGAGTATCTAGTAAAAGATCGAACTCATCGTCGATCTGGAGGAGCTTGAAGGGGCTCGGCGCTCGCCAGCCCTCTTCCTTGGCTTTGCAGTAGTACCTATCCTGAAAAGCAAGTAATTTCAACTCGGAGATGCACCGCAGAGGGAAATCGAGTTTGTCAAACGCGAGAGGGCGAAGGGAAGAGGTCTACCCTCTTGTCTTTGGAGGCTTTCCCCATGATTTGTTTCTGCCGATCTCTGCTCGATGCACTGACAGCATTGGCCGGAGAGGAGCAAGGGGAGACGAGTAGACGACGACGGGCTGGGAGTAGGCGCCAAAGATGAAGACGCGAGTGTTAGCGGCGAGAAGATGAGCGAGGGGGTGCACGGCTAAGACGCGCGAGCAATGTGACGGCTTCTCGGGTTCGGGCCGAACCCCGTTGGCCCAAGCAGATCAAACCGTGTACGTACGATGATCGAAGACTCGGTTTTGACTGACGACATTGATAATGAGTTCCGTGATGAAATTTTAATTGAACTTCTGCATTCCAATGAACAGCATTTTCATGTACTTGCGATTACCAGTGCAGGTGAACACGTGTTGATCATTTTGCTCAATCCAAACGGCCCTATGCCACTATGATTTATCAGCCTACTGTTTTTGTTAAACCGCGGTGTTACTAAATCATTAGTAGCCAAGATACAAAACATGACCAGAAGGAATACAGAATACAGTAGTCATATGCTGATGGCCTAACACCCGTCACCAACCGCTCCAGTCCAAATTTTTCTATTGATCAAGTTGCCTCAATGCTCAAATGTCAACTTTGGAAAAAGATAATACTACTAGACAACAATCATTTTGCACCCTTCAATGATACGACATGAAAATCACCTAACCAACAACACAAATAATGCTAGACATAAATCAATATTTTCTTCAAAAGTTAACCGGCTACACACTGCAGGGTACAAAGATTAAAATTCCGAGCCGATATAAACACACAGTAGTATCGACCAGCGTATCCAAAATGACCATTGAACATTGAACAAGACATTGGTTTGAAAGTCCTGTATATGATGCCAAGTGTAAAATGATCCTAACTTGCTGAAACACTTGGTACAATTGTTGGTTTAGCATCCTCAGCTTTCTCATGCTCCTTGTTCAACATCTGCCATAGAAAAGAAGAAATACCGTCAGAACTTAAAACTGAAAGTAAAGCTAGAACTATCAATTACTGAAGTGTTAATAAGGGAAAAGTCAGCACACGGGTAGACCAATGGAGTTTAAAATGCCACGAGACTAAATACACTTAGGGCAATCTCAGCAACCATGCTTCAAGCAGGGTTCTCTTAAAAGCTAGAAATTGCTCTTCCGACCTTTGGAAATGCCAAGTTGACCTAATCATGAATTAACTCTCCCGTTCTTATATAGCTTTTTAAAGTAAATCACAAAAGATTTGATTACAGTGGAATTGAGTATGAAAATACACATAAAAATAGAAATACTAAGCCATGTCTAGAAAGACAAAGGGTTAATTTCAGACAGCTTATCAAAATCTTCGAATATAACTATTAACTTTTCAATATTGACACTGAAACCCAAAAACTTTCACTAAAACCAAATCCATAGAGGCTTGCAGTCATAAAGTCATTCTTGTTACCACTGAATGAAAATCGATGAAAAATTTGTCCCTTTTTGCCCTTCATAATTTCTGTTTAAATAAGAAAGAGACTACATATGGATGTTTTGTCTGCATGAAGGGGACAGTGAACAAAAAAAAATCTCCCATTTCTCTTTTTGTTATCATTACAAATCCCAAGGGATATATAATTGCTTCCTGGTTTTTACAAGCCAACCTGAATCTTTCTAATGAATTTGGTAAACTGTAAAATCCTCCTATTCATGCTGCATGGAAACAATGAGAGAACTTACTTTGTTGTTTATCAAGTTGTGAAGGGCAATGACACTCCGGATGAGGGAAGAGAGGTAGATAACCAACATCATATCATTGGTTTTCACTGCAAGAATAGAAAAACACCAATAATAGCATGAGAAAGGTTGCTCATTATATTACGAAATCTTATATAAGATAACAACAAACAGCATTACCAGCAAATGCCTTGATTAGCTCATTCACATTAAGGTTTGGAAGTAGATTGAACACATCCTGCAAGAAAATGTTTTTGAGAACAGAATAGTGTAGCACAAAGAATGACAAGCAAATATGAAAAGAAACAATAGGAAGCTCAATGTATGAGCAGCTGAATTATAACCAAGCTAGAATTGCAGAAGAGTCTAACAGAGAAATAGAAGAGACGATAAGGGAACATGTAACTCAAACAAGGTAAATATTTCAAATTTTAACTACGAAAATAAGAAGAAAACAGCAATCAGGTTAATGAAGTGCTCAACAAGATAATAAAACCTAAGCATTATAAAAGAACTCTCGTGCATAAAGGATAGTCATACCAATAAATAAAAGACACCATCAAGCAACTTTTGTTTTTTATATAGGAAATGCTAGTCATATAATGTGAAAAGCAGGCATCTAAAGTAGCAAGAGAATTTATCACCTGCAAATGATATAGTATCTCATGGTTTAGTGGAAGCTTCCCATCAACTACCAGATCAAGATAGCCACGAATCTCACGGAGTCTTGCATCCAGCCCCTTCAAGGCTGCAAGTTTGCCAGTGACCTGTATCCAACAAGGAATTTGAAGGTTGAGAATCCAAATGTGCAACATGCATCTCATAGCCTCGAGTTAGAATAGAATAGAGAAAGTATTGGAACCTCTGTTGCAAGAGTGCTAATGGTAGTGTCTTTGACATCTCTTAGCAAATGTTCCACACCTATTTTCATATTACAAAAAAGAACATATAAGTATATAAAACCAGAGAAAATTAGAAGATATAATAAGTGACTAAAATGTTTACAGATTGGTTGATGGTTCTGGGCCTGTTTGGTAAAAGATGATCACGAGACAAGTTGAGGTTAGCTACTTGGGTGAATAGTGAGTCATGATGAGATTTTAATCACATAAATTTTTTACTTGGTATAGTTGTGTTTGGATATGAGTAAGTTTGGTAGTAGAAATTTAAACAGTGTTTGGACGAATTTGTGATTAGCTATGTGATCATCACGGGATGATCACACTGCTAAGCCCTTAACAAACAGGCCTTAGATGCTCCATCAACAACAGAAAATCAAAAACCATACCAATCTCTTCAACTTCATGGGCAGCAATTACTGAGGGCACATGGACAAACACTTTCTGACTTTTCTGGGTAGCATTCTGTAAAGAAAAACAGCTAAGTCAACATTACACCATCACCTAGCAACATGTTTCGGAACAAAGAGATGCAGATGCCAAAATATCTCATATTAGACTTCTTACCTCCTTGACCTCTTCAACAGCATAGTATGCCTTCGTTGGTATCCCCAATTCTTTAGGTTGGACATCAATAATCACCAAGACTGGATTGGGAACATAACTGGAATAAAGGAACAATAAATTACTGAAACCTAAATCATCAAGGATAAAGTTATGAGTGAGACTTCGCCCATCACAATACATATGGAATCGTGAGCAATTTCTGGGAACCACAAACTAATATCATAACGCAAAGATTTTGTGGCAGCAATTTTCTAGTCAAACAATGTTTGCGAGTGACTTTCGTAGTAATCTCCAACAGTTTCAACAGGTCAAGGATGATGATCCTTCATAAAAAAAATCATTCTCTTCCTAAGCGCATATTATTTTTAATAACTCCAAAACCAAGAGTTTGCGAGAGTTTGAAATACAATATGAGAAAGCAGAAGCACAAATATATTAAGTGAAAGGAAAGAAAGGCGAAGTCCAATTATCTTACTCATGGAACAATGCATGAATATCCAAGTCATTCTCACGGAGTTTGGGACCAGTGCTATACCAACCAACAACATGCTCCTTGGCTGAAACAAATATGCCAACAAATCATTGAAAAAAAAGATACAGACATTCATTAGCAGCCAGTCACAAGCACATGCAACAATTTGGACAGTACCATTAATTCGCTTGAACATGGAAAACATGGATTCATGGTAGTTATGGTCCAGAAACCATATGCTCGGATCTTTCTCATCTTCTTCAAAAGGGACTGCAACATCAATGAAAGGATTCTCAAGCAAACTCGCAGCACAAGGACATATATCAAGCAGCAAACGAAATTGAATGCCATCAAAACCCCAATCAAAAGCCCTAGGTTTGAAATTCCCATCTAAACCTAGAATGCTTCGGCTCCAAAAAAAAAAAGAAATTTAGAGAGAAAAAGGGCAGAGGAGGGAGAGACCGGCGTAGCTGTTGGTGACGTCGACGGAGCCCTTGAAAGAGGAGCCAAGGAGGACGCCGATGACGCGCTTACGGGTGTCCCGGGCGACGCGATTGTAATTATCGACTATGCTGAGGAGGACGAGAGGGTGGACGATCACCTTCTCGATCGCCCGACCCGAGATCTGCTGCGTCTTGATCACATCCATCCTTCCCCTGATTCCCTTCCCTTCTGCTCAGTGCTTCTCCTCCGTCCTCTGGCTCTCTACCCCTCTGCCTCTGCTTGCTTCGGCGGGCAGAAAATGAATCGCAGATCTATACTATGTGCGATTCGGTAGTCGGTATGGCATGGATTAAAGTGCCTTCTGGTTCGGATCGAGCCGCCAGGCCAGACCCACTTCTGCAGCCGAAGAGAAGTCGGGGCGTAATTTTTTTTTTTAAAAAAAAAGAGAATTCCGTACGAATTCCAGTCCAAATTTCCTGGCGTTATTGATAATTTTTCCAAAAAATGATGCATATTAGTTCTATTGGAAATTCTAGAAAATATCGGGCAAATTTCGAACTGAGGGAGTACAGTATTTTTTTTTTTGTTTAATAATCTGCATTCATGATTAACTAAAAAAATCAAAATCAGAAATCATAGCAATTTTTTTTATAAGAATGAGCTGTTTATTTTGGCTAGAAATTAGAATATTGACCAAATAATTCTGCCCTTGGTTGATATTCACACAATTCTCAATTATACAATCCATTTCGCTAATATTTGAAGCAAATCAAAACTTGGTCTTGTCTTTTAAGGCCCCTGTTCAAATTGGGATCAATTTCGAAATAATCCTTTTTCAGAATTATTTTTTTTATAAAATTAATATTATTTTATTATATATTTTTATTAAATTAAATTATTATAAAAAAAATGTAATTTTTCAAATTTTAAATTATTAAATTAATTTTAATAAAAAATATTAGATTTTCATCCCGAATCAAGTAGTGCCCAAATTTCTTTTTAACTTAAAAACATCAATTACAGTTGTAATTACCAGCATCTAACATAATTTTAGGTAGAAATTGGCACATCTTCCTTCGCTGATGCAACATCATAAACTCCTGTTTCATTGACAACAAACAAGTACTGGAACTACAATAACTTAGTTTTAGAATTGTCAATGCCTATTCAAAATCCTGAATATTATTGAGAAAGCTGAATGTGAAGGACAAGAAGAAAATGTTCTTATGAGTTCCACATCCATGGTTGGAGATTTGTCACAGAAGAATCAGGGAAGAATATCAAACTCATGCATGGATAATATATTTTCCAAGCTCTTCCAGATTCCCCTTACAGTCTGACCTCAATATCTTCCTGTAACAAATGCTGTTTCACCATCTCTATGGGAACCTGCATGCACAAGTGTTCCATTATGCGTGATACACCTATTTCTCTGCAGTAGGAAACTCAGCAAAACAGAATAGAATGCACTCAGAGATTTTAGTGGGTAAGACTTCTATGAAATAATTAAGTTATCCATCTTGTGGAAGTGCAATAACCATCTGCATTTTCATTAATCTGTCAGCCAACAAGAACTTATCTCACAAGATCATGTGATTGAGTTCTTTCAACTATTGGTGTTTGTTGTATGCACAAGCCTCGTTGGGTACAAAATATACTTTTCTTATTAGCAAAAGAAGAAAAGAAATTGTGGTTGGGACTCTAGTGGCGTCGAAAGCAACATAAAATGGCATGGGAAGGATTAACTAGTATATATCTTGCTGCCAGAATTCCCAGAGTCAGTGTTGAGGTTCCATGCAAAAAATGCACGGATGCATGGAAGCAATGAGTATGCAATGTTTATCAGATCAAAAGTCAAGAATGATGCCGGTTCATAAATGGGAGTAACAGCAAAAACTTGAATTACTGGTGGATGGCCAACTGAAAAAATGGATTAACATTTTGATGTGTCATTTTGTGAAAGCAAAACCGAAATTTGACTTAAACTGTTAAACATGCAGGCCATACTGATATAGTATTAGGAGTGCACTAATTAATGAGCAATGTAAATTCAAAGGAGAGAATTGCCTCTTTGCGGTGGAAAATGCCAGCAGCGAGGGCAGCTGAAGCACTAGTTCTCTTAAAGACCTCAGAGAAATGTTTGACTGTGCCTGCACCACTGCTAGCAATTACTGGGATTGTCACTGCTTCTGATATAAGGCTTATCAGATCAATGTCAAATCCTGTTCCTTGACCTGTAAGAGCAACAAACCAATATTATATACATTCTGATAAACTTTTCATGATCTGTGTAAAACTCAAGAAACAACAAAAGAGAACAAAAAATAAAAGTGGCATCCATCTCATCTCAGATTAGCATAGAATGACTTCAATGAGATTGGTTAATGGCACATGCTACATTTTCATCTTCAGGGAGTTTCCCCAGCTAATAAAGCCCCTCTACTACTCATAGCATCAGTTAGAAACAAACCAAGAGTAAGTATCAAGGTTCTTGGGAGAATCATCCCTCAATGAAGGGTGGAGTCACCAAGGAATGGTGTCACTAACCCAACTAAGGACCCAAGGATAAGCAGATGAACAACTGATCCAGAAAAAGGAAAGCCAGGACTCCCATTACTAAAAAGATGGAAAGTATAACCTAAATATCAAAGGAAACATTTGGGTTTTCAAGCTACAGCTTTAAAAACAGATGCAATACTCTCAGATGGTTTATAGTAAGAACAAACTACTGTACCATCACAGTCAATGCAATTAAGTAGAATTTCTCCAGCCCCAAGCTCTTCAACAGCTCTTGCAAGCTCATAAGCTCCAATCTCTCTACCCTCGCGCCCACCACTGACCTATTAGAAGAAAATAATAGTTTAAAATGCAGTAAAACATAAAAGCTGCAGGTGTGTGCAACCATTCCTTTTTCACAGACAGATTTCAGTGAAAAACATGGAACTTTTTCTATACTGTATTATGAGCAATTGTTTGTGAAATTTGAAAAAAAAAAACAGCCCAGGAAGTTAAAAACCTCCTTGATCAGCATTGACAAATAGCAGAAAACTTGTTACTGAAGCATCTTTTCTATTGGCTATTCATTGCCGTAAAAATACATCATTCTTTGTGTATTAGAGCATATAATGACATTCACTGGAGAGGTACTAGGAACATGCTGAATGCTAAAGTAATCAGTACGTGAAGATGAAGTAGAGCAATCCCTACCAGTAACATATTTAACTGAGAGATTTAAAGAAAAATAAAGGCTCACCGTGCACTGGTACCATGCATACTCTTCTCCATATGGGCCTAAAGTTGATAATAGAAATTATAATGAGAATACTTGTAACATTATGGACATGAGAAATCGGATAATAACAAACAGTCAAAGCCAAGCAAGACCCTCAAAAAAAGAAGAAAACAGTAATACCTTGACTAGCCACTTTTACAGTCTTGAATTTCACATCACCAGGACTCCTAATGTAAACTCTACGTGGGTCAATACTCACAACCACAGCCTATGAATCAGCAGGAAAAGATAATACATTAGATTTTGATGATTTCCAAATCTTACAAAAAATAATATACCATGTACTTCTCAAGAATGTATGGCTTGATGGTCGCCTAAAGGTACTCCATAACACAGTAGGAGGCCCCACGAAATATAATGAATCATTTAACTCCAGAAAAATCCAACACAAATCCATTTGGGTAAATGAACACTAATCATTCAAAGCAACTGAAATACTTCTTTCAATAGAGACGGGTTTTTCGATGGTTAAGAAACATATCTTAAGAAGGAGAGGCCACAAAAACAGATATCATAGAAAATGGAATGTATGCAGCTTTTAATAAATCAAAGATAGCAAAAACTTAGAGGATGCATACAAATTAAAGACACTCCCATAAAAATAACATACAAGCCAAAGTTACTTCAAGAGATGTCTATTGGACCAACAATCTCTATTTTATGTTAAGCACCTGATTTCCATAAACTCGGGAAATCTGCTCTATGCTGCTTTTTCCAGTCTTAACCTGAAGAACAAACAACAATGTTAATGTAGTAATGGAGAAAGCATTAACAATAAGCATACCAATTGAGTAAAAGCATATCCATACCCCTGTCCTTAAATATGCTTCGGCAGCAAAAACAGCATCACTTCCAATTGAGACCTTATCCGCACCAGATCTGAAATATTCCGATGCCACTTCTAAACAGGAATAGTACCTGAAGATGCATTAGTTGCAGAACATTATTGATTGAGTAAAAGCTTATCATATGAACATTAAAAAAAGGAACAGCAGTGTGGCATGCATGATCCTAAAATACGTAAATATGACAAATGAAGTTCAAAAACAAATAAAACATGTAAATTCTAATATGCAGGCATGATCATAGCATAATTATGAACAGAATTGACCAAATATTAAGTTTCCATACAGCCATGAAAACACATATCGGATAAGTTCTTTTTAATAGTTAACTTTTGGAATACAATCTTCCAGACATTAATATGACCAAGGAATATAAAGCATGTAATCAACACAGTTGATCAAGGATGGATTAAATAGTGACGGACCAGGGTCAGAATCCATTTAACCAATCGTAAGTGGGACTGGTGCATTTTCGATAAAATAAGTTGAAAATTTCTAGGTTTTCACTCACAAGATAGATTATAAAGTTGGCATCCACTAGTTTGTATTGAAACTAACCTTCCATTCGCGTCCTTAAAATCTCTAATACCGACAGACCAAAGTCAGAATCCATTTAACCAATCATAAGTGGGACTGGTGCATTTTTGATAAAATAAATTGAAAATTCCTGGGTTTTCACTCACAAGATAGATTATAAAGTTGGCATTCACTAGTTTGTATTGAAACTAACCTTCCATTCACGTCCTTAAAATCTCTAATACCACCGCCAACTGTCAGTGGTACAAAGACATTTTCTGAAGTGAGGCGAAGTACCTGTACAACATTATTTCCCCAAATATAATGAAGCCACTAAAATGTAAAATAGGTATATGACACACCAGAGCAAATGACAAACCTGCAGCATTGGCAAATCTCCTAAAGGGAAGTCCCGAAAACCAGTTATATTCAGGAAAGTAACCTACAAAATCATATAATTGCTTGACATTGCATCTTTAGGATCACATCTTAACTTTAAAAATAATAATTTGCAAGAATATAAAGTCAACTATACTTCATCAGCACCATCTCTATAATATTGTCTTGCAAGCTCCACAGGTTTGCCAAGGTTTCTCACCTGTTGGAATAGCCATGGGAATAAGCTCAGGAACTATAGGCCAAAATATTGCAAATGCATGAAAAACTAAGATTACAAACCCTATAATAAATTTATGCACCTATCTGCACTCAAAAATTATCTAAAAAGCAAGACAATTGGCAGATAGAATTTGCTTATTACATGATAAAAACTAATAATGTCTGAATAATTACACAGTATGTGATAGTAATTTTTGTTCAGAAGATGTGAAAATGGATTACCAAAAAAAGAAACAAATAAAATCATCCAAGCAGTCAGAATCTGAATAATTACAGTGTACTGGTAATTTTTACAGAAAATGTGAAAATGGATTGGCTAAAAAAGAAAAAAATGCCAGCCAACCATTTGAGACAAGTGTCAAAAGAAACCAAGAAAGCAAATTAACCACAAACTTCAATCTTTTGACATCACTTTACAGAGACAATGTGCAGGGAAACGTGTGCAGGAAATTAATCAGGAGAGGGCAATAAGATGGCCATGAGACTACGTGCAGGGAAACATGAATGCACAAACATTTGTGCACACAGAGACTCAGCTACAGAGAGCAAAAGCATAAGTCTGAGAATAACTAAAGAAAACTGGAGAAAACTTCTACCTCATGATCCTCTGTATGTTCTCGTACATCATATTGGTCCCCTTTTGTCACCACGAGATCCCCTCTATCATTTGTCCTCACATCAAGACATGCTATTACCTAGAGAAGTTAATAAAGATAATGAGGGCAAGACCAACTAACTTCAAAAGAATTGAAAAAACACATCATTCCTTGGAATCCTTACTCTTTTAGCAAGTTTTGATGCTTTCCTGACAGGTGATTTCTGTTACAAGACCAAGCAGCGAATTGATTTGCAACAGGTTGTAAATCACATTAAACAACCAAGACCTACCTTTGCTATTGAAGACTGTGATGGACCAAGAAAATTCTTCAATATTGAAAGCCCAATATCTGAAAAAATTGCCCAAAGTTCAGATTTTTTTTTTATTTACTAGTAAATATAGCTACAGGATGTATAAATCATGAACTGGCAGGAAAAGGATGATGACAGCACGACATTTTCTCAAGAACAAATAAATAGCATAATACATCAAAAAGGAAAATGGACAAAACATAGCCATCAATAAGGAAAAGAGGAACAAAAGTAACAATCATACTCATAGAAACACCAAATCCCAGCACTTTGATTTTTTTTGCACACTCATTGATCATTCTACTTGCATATTGCATTAGCATGTAAACAGTCAACTGGGAGTGGTCTGAGAAAAACTGGGCTTCAGCCCAGAACTAACAAGATGAAATGAAGCTAGACTTGGACTGAATAAGAAAAAACCTTTCTCTTTTGGCAAGCAACAACAACATACAAAAAATTCAGTTGAGACAAATAGGCTTCTCTGGAACCAATTCACCCTAACTTAAACTAGGCTGTGACTAGTTCACTAATTAAACGCCAACCTAAATAATAGATCTAAGCCTGGGATAAATAAATATGGGCCTGACTTCTCAATGTTGGAACAGGTTTGATTCAAATTTTATCAAACCAAAACTGCTCTTTGAACATCACATAGCATTTTGTTCAATGATCCAAAACTGCTTAACAAGCTTTCAGTTTACCTCCACTCTTTTCTGGATGAAACTGGACAGCATGCACATTTCCCCTTGAAATAGAAGAAATAAAATTGTCACCATACAAGCAAGTTGACGATATCCAGTCTTGATTGGCATCTGACTACACCAAAGGATATAGAAAGAAATGACTTTCGTCCAAACTACCAACTGGTGTAGACAATAAAAAAGGTGAATTCACAACAGGGACATAAAGTGAAGACAATACAGGTACTGCACGGTATGAGTGAACAAAATACACATGGTCACCAGCAATGTCATCCAAAATGCCAGCGCCTTTCAAAATGTTGATAGCATTCCAGCCAATATGAGGTACTCTCAAACCATTAGCTGAATTGAACCTTCCAACAACACCAGGTATCAAAGCAAGACCTTTGACTGCAAGACCAAAATCAAGAAGATCAATAAAGTGTCCAAATGAAATAAGAATGGGATAAGATGGAGGGACTAATTGAGTTATTGTTATTTAAGAAATTGAATACAAATGCCATATATATATATATATATATATAATGAAATATGCAGCCAAAACATCGTATACAATGTTCTTATGCCACATGAAAATGCCAATACAACAATTTTTCTTCCAAATCAAATTACAAGCCACCATTAGTTTCAGCTGGCAAAAGATCATATACAAAGTATAGGTATTTAAACCAGCTAAATGCTAGCAAGTAACTGATTTTTGCAATCATGCAGCACCTAATCATAACAATTGACAAAAGAAGTGGCAAAGTGATGCACAAACAGTGAAACAGTAAAGTGTTGAACAATACCTGGCCCATTTTCATCACTAGACTCAAAAAGTAATTGGAGCCCAAGACAAATGCCTAAAAAGGGGCGATCCTTCTCAATATAGGTGCATAATGCTTCAGCAAGCCTGCAACATAAGTGAAGTAACTATATTATTAGTGAATGATATGGTAGGGATATCTTTGGAAATTTGAGCTTACATATCTTCAAAATTCCCATAAGCTTCTTTAATGCAAAAGCAAGACGCTAATAGAATCTTAAAGTTTTTTTGAGCAGTGATTTTAGTTTGAACAAATTTTGGTCGAGACAAAAAAATTAAACTAAAAATATAAAATGCAGTTAATTTGGAGATTGTTTGCCTATGGTGAAGCTTCAGATGGAAATATCCATATATTATACTAAATACTTGGAAAATACATAAATTCCAGAAGAAAAGTAAACAAAACCATAAAGCCTAGACCAGCTACAATTCTATTTATGGCGCTTACCCATTCTTATTTAGAACTTCCATTGCTGCTGCAAATGCCCCAACCCCAGGAAAGATTAAGCGACTTGCATTAAGGATATCTTGTGGTTCTTGTACCTGGAAAAAGTAACAATTTCCCATATAGTTCCCAATTAAACAAAAGGCTCGTCATATTGTCACCAAACATGGATGGTCATTATGCAAGTATCAACTAGTCACATGTTAGAATTTTAACCTTGGCCAGAATTTTCTCTTGTTAGTCATTTCCACTTATCATGAACATTATAATTGATATGAAGGAAATAGATTTTAGCTGAAAGAAAATGGAGAAAGCAGATTGCAATATGAGGACACAGGCTGAGGGCAACCAAATCAAAAGAAGTTTCAAGCAGAAGAAATTAGAATCACTAAATTAGATGGCCTCTATTCAAATCTGCAGATTAAAGATTGAGGTGATTCACAGATTAAGAAATCAAAACAGCTAGAATTGAAATGAATCTAGCATTTGAACAGACACTGTCCAATAAACTACGAAAAAACATCAACTGGGATTTCCATATGCCACATGATCAACACAATCCTTGGTGCAAGGAAATCACTCTGATTCCAAATGACAAAAGGAGATACTTACATCGGAGGTAGACATTGTTTAGACAATTTAAATACAGAAATGAACACCAGAACCATAATACAAATTCTCAACCTGAATTCTTATGCAGAGATCATATAAAGCCACTTTTTCATGCAGTACCAGTCCAAAGTTTATAACAGGAGGGAAGAGTCTCGACAGCATGGACAGTTGCCCGGTGTTTTTGTTTGGTTTAGACCAGTAAAATACAGAAAACAGAAGAAGATATAATACAACGTCTGATGCTGATAATTGATAAGTTCACCTCGCAGAACAGCAAAAAGCCAAACTTTTCGTTGTTAAAACTGAACAGATTTTAGTCCAAGTTCAAATCTAAATCCATGAGCCTTCTGAATCTCATTATAAGTTAGGTCTCCCGAGTTTGTGATATTGCCTGAAAATTATCCTGATATACCTTCTCCTAAGATGAGAAATTTTCCCAATTTAATCACGGAGAAGGCAGAATGCTATCTCAGTTTAATGGAATATTATCCTGATGAACATCGCGAATCATGATTTCATCAATGACTGATCATCTCAGCTTCTCTTAGCCTATCAAATAGAGAAAAAGGGATTACTGCATTCATACCACCATATGTTCAGCGTTGCGAAGTTTCAGAGATTTTGTGCATAATAACTGGAAATTGTTGATCAAAGAGAAAGTTAGAAATTCTTTAAAAAAATGTCAAGAAGAGATCTCACGTGCTTGACTTCGAAACCAAGGTATCGAACAGCATTCCGTACGCTCCGGACATTCCCAGCACCATAATCCAGCAGAGTGACCGCTACAAGAGAAGACGAAGACAATCAAAGAGGAGAGGAGTGGAGAAAGGCAGGGGTTCTGTTGGGGAAGAAGCGGATGGTCTTACTCGAATCTCCAGCCGAAGAAGCGCGGATGAAAAAATGGCATTTGGATCGGGGACAGGTCTTCCTCGGATTCCACGTTCCGTGAGCACGGGAGAGGAGAGCAAGAGGACGAGGGCGGACCTGAGGAGAAGAAGGCACTGTGGAGAACGGCGGCGGCGCCATCGGAGCCAGAAATTGAAGGAGAGGAATGGACTCGGGTTTTCCTGTTTTTCGAAGCATCGAGCCATCTCCGTTATATGGGATCAGACCCGAATTGGTTCGAAATAGTGTCATGAATTTTATATTTTTAAATATATTATTTATTAAAATTTAAATTTTTAAAATAAACTAAATTAATTTGATTATTTTTTAATGTACAGATATTAGATTTAATTTTAATCCTCAATTAAACAAAACCTGATTATTTTGAACAACAATCATAATTTTAATAGTGTGATGAATTTTATCAGGTTGCATCCTAATATTTTATTTAATTTTTGAAAGATCATATGACTGGAAATTGTATAAAAAAATTTTCTTTTCGGAGAATTCCGTTTTAGCCCCTCAAAATTTTTGGTTTCCGGTTTAGCCCAACAAACTTTCAAAATTTTGCTTGAGCCCCTTCTAACGGAGGCCATTTTTTACCTCCACGGTATAATATTTTGATTCAGATGGAAAGGAAGAGTTTTGTTGTTAATTTTATTTTATTTATGAATTTACTTTTTTGCTGCGTGAATTCAATAGAAAATGTCATGTATTGTCACTAGAGTTTTGGTTCATAAGAGAGAACATTATTAGTGCTATTTGCAAGAAATGAAAACTTAGCCTCCAAAACATGCGTGCCAAGGGCGTAATTTTGAGTGCGGAGAAAACTCTATCGTTTAGTTCGAAATTCAAATTAATATTAAAATTAAAATTAAAAAAAATTAAATTTTTAGTATTTTAATGTTAATCTTACTAGTAAATTATTAGGTCTATTATTTATTAAATTTTAAATAAATAAAGATAAAAATAATATGATAATTTGATTTTTTAAAAAAATAAAATAAATTTTTTTATTTATTTTTTTTGTATTTAGATATTGGATCCATCGAAATCGAATGATACTAATTGTGATTCCGAATTAAATGAAACCTAATAATTTTGAACAACAATCACGACATTTTATGCATGTAAAACGTGCATTATTTATTTGAAAAAGTAAATGGTGGAGACAATGTTGAAGAAGGGCACACTGACTGTAGATCTATATAATGAATATGTGAGATTATCATCATACTGCAGACGATGTAAGATCGAATAAATAGAAACAAAACGTGCGAGAGTATCCAGCCAAATCAATTCAGAAGTTCGCATATCATTTAGGATAAGCAGCAGCAGCAACAGAAACAACTTTAGCGGCAGGAACTGAAACTCGAAGTTCATCGCTTGAGCTTATCAGTTCTTGGCAAAGAGATCGCCAAAGTCGCCGAATTTCTTGTTGTTGTTAGGGACCGAGACGGAGGCGGCAGACTTCTTACTGCCGCCGTTCTTCTCTTCTACCTTCTTCAGAATGGGATCGGTTTCGTAGAACTGGTCGTCCTTCTGTAGGCCACCGACGATCCAGTCCAGCAGCCCCTTCTCCTCCGTGGTTCCTCCACTACTCTTGCTGCTTTTTGTTGCTGTCGCCGCAAATGCTCTGCCGCCGCCAGCTGCTCCAAGACCCATTCCCATCCCCATCCACAGAGACGCCATGGTTTCCTCTCCTTGAGCTCTCCCTTCCTCTTGTCCATTTGGGGCTGCAAATATAACGTCTAGGCTTCAACTTGAAGCAGCGTTGAAAGCACGACACAACCACAAGTTCGCTATCCACACCACAATTATATGTAGAAAATTTAAAACAGAATAAGTGAAAAAAAATGCCAATCTCTCTAGTTGTGGGCGGCGATAAATGAGACCTCATCGACAATGTTGGGCCATGAAGCAAACACGTCTTTGAGTTGCTGAATTTGGAAAAATCATCACATTCGACGGAAAAATAACACAAAAGCACAAAAAGGTTACAAGAATCTGGCATTTATCTATGAGAAACTCAGTCGCAGATCCGGCGGAAGATCTCTGCCCGCATCCATCAAGTGTATATCCTTGCAGCATTCATTCCTTGTCACTCTCGCTCTTTCCTGTTCCAAGTTATAAGACTTCATGGGGAACAACTCCAACGTCTCGATCTGTCTCTCCTCCTGGAACAAATCTTCGTCTACCGTCGCGCAATCTGCAGAAAAAACTTTAACAAACAACATTAGTATCGTAATCATGTGTTCTTGCACGTTTCGGTTTTGTCAAGTGTTTACACGGTCACGTACTTCGAGCTTCTCTTTTGCATGGAGCAAGCAGCGGTGCATGGTGTGCATCCCCGCCGCGGCGTCTCTTCTTGTGGTGGCGCTCGCGGGCCTTGTGATTCTGAAACCAGTAGAAGACGTTCTTGCTCTCGATCTCACCGTAACAGCTGATCTGAGAAGTAATGTTCTGGATCTGTTCGGTGCTCGGAGTTCGAATCCCGGCTCTGAACAGGTCCATCAGCACTTTGACCTGTTCCGCCGTCGGGTTCCAGCGCCCGAATTTCGCGCCTGCTGTTCTGGTACAAAACCCTACTGACACCGTGCCTTCTTCCTCCCCGTCCATATCACTCCTACCAAACACCTTGCTTTTTTCTCTTTTGGTTTTTGCTCTGTTCTCCCCCGACTCTTCCTCAGGTCTTTCTGCCCACCTTTTGTCTAGTCTTCCTGTGGTTCTGAAATCAAAAGATACGCATGCACTGCCATTAATGTATAGACAAAGCGAAAATTTTGACAGACGTGACGTTGTTGCGCGATCTTTAAGCCTGTTCAGTACCAGCTTAACAATTATGCAGAAGGCATGATTGCGTTTGCGGAGCGACACGAGCAAATTAAGCCAGCACTGTTCAAACATTTCAGTCTCCGAGGGCAGACATCTTTGAAATTTTTGGGTCTCAAGTGTTTCACTTCTTTTCATTGCAGGGTGTCGTATTGCATGTCCTCTTACCACTGCAAATATAATATTAGTTCAAATAGCTTCTCAACTCTGTAAATCTAAACTGACGAGTCAATCATCTGTAGATATCTGTGAATATTCTAAGAGAGATTCTTCGTGTTTTTGTCTTACTGCATGTCTTATTAGCAGAGGAATACTGCTTTCAAGTTGAAGATTTTACTCCCATCAACGGATGACATGCGCTTGATAATTTTAAGAATTGAAATTATACCGATTTATTTTAAAAAATTATTTTATTAACGTGATTCTCAGTATGAACCAGTATATGGGTTTTTAGTTTTTTTCTCACTCCTAGCGAGGATGAGCTCTTGGCCTTCCATCTGAGGGCGGTGCTCCCGTGGTTTATTATATTATATACCGTCTGATCTCTATCCAACGCTTGCTCATGCGGGGCGGGTTCTGATATTTGTGCTGATTTGCGTCCCTGAACTGTTGTTCACTCTATTGCAATGGAATGATTACGGTAAATTTGTAATGTTTATTGTCGTGATGGTTCTTGATTTTGTTGGAATTAAACTAATGGCCCTAATTTGATTATTCATTTTGTTTTTGCTTTATTTTTAAAACAAATAATTGAATTAAATTTCACATATTTTGTTGGGGGGGTCTGGTTTTAGCGTATATTTAATCTGATTTGAGTACCTACATGAATTGAATTGACCAAAGAGTTCAGCTTAAAGTGTTGATAATGGAAGAAATATGTAGTTTCTTTGATTAATTGATCGATTTGCGATTGTAACAAGTAGAATAATCAGTGTCACTTGACTGATCAACACAAACAAACAACAACGTCTAATTAATTTATAAACCGCGGCTAAGCCTTCTGATCCTTGGACGGCACACGGCCGTCCGTGCCGGCGAGCATCCCGTACTTGTCTTTGCGGGTGAAACTGGTGCACTCGAAGCCGAGCGTGCCACCGAGCACGCGCTGGATGTAGTTGGCAACCTCGATGGGCGACTTGCCGCCCGCGACGGTGAGCTCCCGCGGCAGCTGGTTGAGGAAGGTGATCTCGTAGGCCGGCCTCGGGTTCATGAACACCAGGTACGGGTCCAGCACTTTCCACCCCCTCACCGTCGTCCCGTGGAACATGCTCTGCTTCGTGTTTATCGCTACTGGGACTATCCGGTCGGTCAGCTCGGCGAACAGCGCGCTGAACCGCAGCAGGAACGGCTCTCTGCACGTCGTGCCCTCCGGGCAGATCACCAGGTCGCCTTCCTCCAGCAGCTGCTTGATGTGGGCGGCGTCCCTGTCTCGCTCTCTGGACAAACCCACGGCTTTGATGGGAGATATCAGCTTTGAGAACTTGCTGATGCTGTAAGTCACGCAGCTGATCTTGCGGCCGAGTGCCACGGCGGTGACGACAGGGTCGACTACGGTGCGGTGGTTGCAGACGAAGAGGACGCCTGGGTGGCCTTTCTTTGGCGGCGGGGGCGGTGTCCCTTTGACGGTCAGTTTGATGCCCATGAGCTTGTAGTTGTAGAAGACGATGCGCTCCGGGAGGGGAATGTTGCAGTAGACTCGGATAAGCGCGAGAGCGAAGCCGATGGGCATCCAGAGGAAGGTGAGCAGCGCCACCAGCGGCGTCGGACGCTGCGCCCACCGGCCGTCGTGGAAGATTATGGGGCGTAGAAGCCGGTTTCTCGGCAGTGGCTGGCATTTTGTGCTCGGCATCAGGTAGCCTTCCTGCAAACAGCTTGCCCGCAAACAAGCATGGAAAATTAATTAAGATCAGAAACACAATAATCAGAACATTAAGGGTGCGTTTGATGGAAGGATCAGAATTATACTATACCGACCAAATTATTATTTAAATATTAAAAAATAGGTAATTTTTTTTTACGTTATTTTAAAAAGTAATTTATTATATTATTTTTATTTTCATTCATTTAAATTTTAATAAATAATATATTCAATGATATAAAATTTTTAAAAAACTTTAAATCATTAATTAGTTAGGCTAACATTTAAATACTAAAAATTTAATCAAATTATTTTTTTTTAAAGTAATACTTGATAATATATGATTTGGGGATTCAAATCCAATTTGAATTAAACGAATTTGAATTTATTATAATTGAGTTTGGATCACAATTTAATTATAATCTGAAAAAGTTTAAGTCGTAATTGAATCAATTTATGTAATTTATTTAAAATTTGATTAATATTTTTATTTGTCGAGTTATAAATGGATCGAATCGAATCAAATCAATCTATTTATTAATTAAACTAATTAAAATTATTTAATATTTTATTTTATAATTTTTTTCTATTTTTTATTTAAAAATATTATTTATGAATTAAATATTTTATTATTACAATTAGTTTTTACTAATATTATTATTGTAATTATTTAAATTATTAATATTATTAAAATATATCATATTAACTTGGGTCAATATGAGCGGATGAATGGGATCAATTCAAATCTAATTAAATTATAACTCATTTAATTAAACAAATTAATTCGAATCAAATCAAATTATTTATCTAAAATAAGGTCGAATTCGAAGTTAAAAAATTAATTTATTTAATGTAATAGTATAAATTTGATTCGAGCCAAATTGCATTCGTGAATTCAAATTGCAAGATCTAATTAAGATGGTGGTGTCCAGCGACAGACCCTAATGCTTACGGCTCTAGCCCAAAATTTCTAGACCCAAACTGAATGGGATGTGGCGTGGGATCGCGTCCCCAAGGCCCGGAAGCTGGTAAGGTTCGAATATGGCAAAGCTCGGTTGGAGGACAAGACCGGATTTATTGATGGAATTCCCATCGGGAGGGAGGATGGACCCGCCAACTGGATCCAATTATTTGTTGCTCCTACGGAATATTTATTATTCCAACAAACAAGGGCCTTTTCTAGTTACTCGTTCATGATCCATTGAAAGCCGCTGCCTGCTGCCGCATGTATCTCTCCGTTTCATCAGGTACGAGAGGTATGAGAAGAACGTAACTGCGGGTTGCCATGTCAATCTCCCATTTACTTTGATAATCACAGCTGCTAATCAGATCCTAGACTTGTAATTTGTGACTAAGTTGTCCAGCCGATTGACTGCTTGACATGCATTGAGCATTTAATCTAATCAGATACTTCTTTCACGTCTTCGATCTATCGTGATATTATTTTTTAAAACCTATGATATGTGATCTATCCGATTTTAGTATTTTTTTTCCTCAATTTCTTGAAAATCGGTGCGGTCTTACAAATATTATTTAATTTAAAATAAGAATCAAGACTAATAAATTATTTTTATAAATAAATATTTTTTATTAAAATTACTATTTTAATAATTTAAAATTCAAAAAAATATTTATTTTTTTAATAATAATTTAATTTAATAATAACATAAAATGAGTCATATTAATTTTTAAAAAAATAATTTTTAAATGTGTTCGCTCTGATCGTAATCCCAAACTAAGCGGGTGACAAGCTCTGCCTCCAAAAAGTACAGGACGCGCAGTGGCTTTTGCTGTAAATCCCCCGTGTTCGTGAACATACGGAATGGCATGCTTACATGCCAACACAGGCCTGTCAGGCATTTTCTTCTTCTTCCTTAGAATTTAGTGAAACCAACTATGTTGTTCATCGAAAATTATATGAATTTATTTATTTCCTGTCGTCTATATTTAGGATTTGGTTGGCAAAAATGAAGAGCTGTCGTTCGAGGATCATACCTTGCAGATGGACATGAAGCCGAAGTCGGTCTCTCTGTCTCCGAGGCCAAGATCCGGCTTGTTATCGCGGAACTCCTGCTCAACCGCCGCCTTCTTGAGCTCTCCGACGAGCACGCCGGGTTTCAACACAAACCCCGTGGCTCTCCCGGATTTCGTGACCTCCAGCTCCGTGCCCAACACCTTGTCTGCTCCAAGAAAGCTCTTCGCGAATGGCTCCACCATGATTCTCGGGTTGGCCGTGACGATGTAACGCTTTCCGAAAGAGCTGAACACCCTCCACCCTTCCGGGTGGACGTCGTCGGCGTAGAATCTCGGCAGCACGGAACGCGCCACCATCTCGATGTCTCTAATCTTCAGCCCGGCGCAGGATATATACACGAGAATCTGGATTGCCATTGATTCCGACAAGAATATGTATACCATGTAGACAAGCGGAACCGAAGCTAGCAGCACTAGGCCTCGGAGAAGGCTGCCAGCTTCGAGAGCGACGAGCATGTGATAAGGGAACGCACTGCGAGACACGAGAAGAGTACCGTCGAGATCAGCTGCAACTGTTTGGTCGGATCGCCCGCGGGAGCTGCATTTGGCAATGAACTCAAACCGGCGAACCCCCATGAGGGACAAAGCAGGGAAGAGATCAGGTGGTGGTGGTGGTGGAGAGGGAAGGAGGACGAATTTAAATAAGCGAGGAGCAGAAAGGAAGGGGGGGCGGCGTACAGTTGCAAGCTAACTCGAGGGCCCTTTAATTCCAAAGGCTTCATTCGACCATCAATAATTATCACCATCACCGTTGTGAATTTGGAGACGAAATGTTTAGCCATCGATCGGTTTTCTCAACCGAAGTTTGACGCGAAGAGAAGGGTAGATATCAATGTCAAAGCCCGCACTCTAATGATCTGCCGCTGCTGCTTCGTTTCTCTCTTTTAGTTCAGGCCTTTCTGTTTTCTTGAGTTTCTACTTTCTAGAGAGACCGAAACCGCGGGAGGGAAGTCCGTCGTGTGGTTGGCAGATGTGCCTGTGCGCGCGCGCGCGCTCAGCTCATTTATTAGTCTTGCAAATTGTGACAGATATTAAGGGTACACAAGTTTAAACGCGGACGAAGAACACCGTCGACTATAGTAAATTATTTCTATAAATTAAAATTTTTTTTTATTAAAATTAATTATATAATAATTTAATATTCGAAAAATTATTTATTTTTTTAATAATAATTTAATTTAATAATAGTATAAAATAAGTAATATTAATTTTATAAAATTTTAAAAAAAATTCTGAAAAATATTTATCCTAATTCTAATTACGAACCAAACGGTGTCGTTTGATTTATAATTAGAATTAGGATTAAGATCAAGACTAACGGATCATTTTTATAAACTAATTTTTTTATTAAAATTAATTTCATAATAATTTAAAATTTTAAAAAAATATTTAATTTTTATAATAATTTAATTTAATAGCGATATAAAATAAGTAATATTAAATTTATAAAAAAAAATTTGAAAAATAATGATTTTAATTTTAATTTCAAACTAAACGGTATCTTAAATCAATCAGAATTACAAATTTAGTGGATGAAACACTAAACTAAAATATAAATTAATAAAATATAAAAAAAAAACTATGAAAACAATATTAAAATTATATTATTGTTGCGAGTGAGAATCGAGGAGGAGGCATATGACTCGGAGAAAAGAGGTGTGGGGGATGCAAGACGACCAGCCAGTAATAGTCGTCCAGGTCGGGTCACATGGGCGAGGGCGCAGGGCGCATGCGTTTCAAGTTCCAACCAACTGGTTTGTTGTGACCTAATTGCATTCATGGTCGATGAAGCGTCTTTCCCACGGATACTCTCGCTAGACAACCCTGATGGCTCTGCCTTCAATTGAATCCTCCGGCCATTTGTATTGCTTGGACCACGAGCGCAACCAGAAGACAGGGGCACGGCGCATGAGGCCCCTTTGGAAACCGTGTTACATGCGGTCAGTGATGCAGGATCTTCAAATACTGCTAAAAGAGGATGCTACTTGCAGTGAGTTCAATGGCATCTTCTTGGGATTTCCTTCGATGGTTTGACATGTATATGCCTGAAAAAATATATTTTTTTATTATACGAAGATTTTAATTTTTCGTCTCATCTGAAGTTTTGATATTATTTTATTATGATAAATTGTGTAAGTTTCGGTGGGTCAATGTATCAATAAACAAATAGTGAGTTTTATAACTGATAATAATTATTTTTTACCTCATATCGATAAAGTGTTGAAGTTGAGATTGAGTTAAATATTATAATTGTCGTAAACCCGACAACGAAATTTTTTTTCAGAAGGTTAAAAAAAAAAATCATAGGGTCAAGTGAGCCGTGAATCACAGATGCCCAAACATAATATCGTGCTGAATTGGAGATATCACAAATTAGATATTAAATATTTTTTTCAATATATATATATATTAAACTCTATTTATTTAATTATTTAATATGAGATTAATTCATTATATGTAACACTATAATTTTAGTATACTTATAAAATGAATACTTATGTGTTAAATTTTTTATATTTTTTAATATTATTGTGATATGCAATAATTTGAATTTTAAAAATAAATACGTGTAATTATACCTCGGTATACGACTACCAAGTTACTAGCGATTTTTAATTTAACTAAAAAATAGTGTTTCAATATAATTAGTATTACTATTCGGAAAAAAATTATTTTCACAAAAATACTCTTGGATTAGCAAAAATAATTAAGTAATTTTAAGAACTAGAGTTGTTTGGATTAATGTGATTAATTTTAATCCGTTTGAATTGGTTAGATAAATGAAAAAATAAGATCTAATCCAAACAGCACCTCATGCACTAAACATCTTATGTGATTAATATGGTATGAAGATGCCGTTTCTTTTTCAAATCCACGTCAACTAATTGTTGTTATTAATTAGCCGCTTGTTTAGATAGATAGTTGTTCCTAACTTTAAAGAATTTAGTAGGATATACTAATATCTAAATAAATTTAACCGTTTAAATTTTGATAATATTAATATTAAAATTTTATCGATAAGATTTTATACCCCCTCTCTCTTTCTCTCTCTCTATATAATTTATAAAATAAATGTATATAAATGATGACTTTCTAAAATTAATAGTAATAAAGTATTGGATGGAGGAAGGGGTGTAATCTAGTGAAGCTAACTATAGCTCAAGCTCGTCTCAGCTCCATTAATAATGGCTCAAGCTTAGCTTGAGCTCGAGAAATTGTACACACTGTCTTCAGAATCTTCTTAAGCATGCATTTGGAGGATGTCAAAGAAGACGGAATCCAGCAAGCACTTACCTAATATTATAACAATCTCTCCATCTATGTGTGATTTTACTATATCAATTTTAATACTTTTAATTAAGAATTTTTTTTATTCGACTAGTTTCAGCGTGTGACCCATACCAATGAGTTTTTGTTTTATTCTTTTGATTTTTTAAGATAAAATAATACGCGACTCAATTCAGTCGCACCATCACGATAATTTCAGTCTTAAGAGTTTGTATAGTTTCGAACCTGAAACTCTGATACCATTTGTTGGGGAAGTCGAAAGAGTGTTGAATTAGATTAATATAGTAGGTCGAATACCAACTATCCCAAAAACTTAAACTTGTGGGATATGAGCATTTTTTACTATATATATTAGATCGTGTTTATCCAATATCCAATATAAAACTAATTTATCATATCTAATATTATAACAGTCTCCTACGAGTCGACAACCCCCATTGGCATCTCCATCATCCTTGCCCCTGCCAGCGCGATCACACCTTCGTGTTCACCAACCCAATCCCCCTGCCCTGCCGCCTGGTGACGAGGACGACATTGAAAAGGACGATCACAACCTCTTCCTCTCCCTACTGGTAGTAACCTCTGTCAAAGAAATCGGGATGAGCTTGAGCTCGAGGTGGTTGCTATCGCTCGAGAGGCGAGGGTTTCTAAATTTGGAAGCGGGGAGTGGGTGAGAGTCGGGACTTGGGGACAGGAATGGGAGGAAATGAATTGATGTTTTGGTCAATAATCTATACGAATTGAGTTGGAATTGGGTCTCGAGCTCGAGTTCGGTTCGTTTTGTGATTGAGTCGACTTATTTAACTCGAATTTGACTTGTTTCTTACCGAGTCAAGCCGAATTTGAATAGCTCCCGAGTTATGAGCCAAATTGATACCCTAAATGAAAACCTAAATACTAATTGAATGATTAACCAATATCTAATATCATTAAATATTAAATATCTAAATGCTCAAATCTTGTTGGACAGTAGATTGTCATGTTTACTACATAGATTGTTACTAGGGTATGAAATTAGGGGCTAGTTTTTTTGTCAACTATATATAATTTCTTAAAATTTCGATAAATTATATATATTTTTTCTAATTTTAAAAAATTATATATATATTTTTAAATTTGTTCTGATTATATATATATTTTTTCAAAAGTTCAGATATCACATATAATACCCTAAAATATCGCTAAAGTGTATATTTTTTCTTTAAATTTAAATAACCTTATTTTTTTTATTCTTAGATATGTTATAAAAATATCATCAGGTGTAAATTTATTATTAGAATTAAAAATATTTGGAGAATATATATTATTTGATATCATTTATATTAAAATAAAAAAGATGAAAATACCTCTAAACTAATTAAAAGTGGTATAATAAGAACACAAAAAAAGAGATTTTAAATCTTGTTCATGTTGGGCTACAAATCTAATCTAGATTGAGCCCTAATTTTAAGTCAAATTAGATTGAAATGGATTTAAATTGATTTTGGAGCAAAATTAAAATTGAATACAAATAAACCCCTTAATTAGACTAGAGAGTTTTTTGCAATCACAATTGAGCCACTAATATCTCTTCTAATCAGGTCAAAAATATTTTTGTTTTTCCACCTCAATTTAAAAAACATCAAACGATACATATTCTCGAATATTTCTAATTCTAATAGAAAATCTATACATGACAAGGTTTTTACAATATATTTAGCAACCAAAAAAAATGTAATTTTTAAATTTGAAGAAAAAATATGTAATTTGATAAGATTCTAAAAAGTTATGTGTAATATTTAAAAATTTAAAGGAAAAAAAAATAATTTTACAAAATTTTAAGGAGTTATATATAATTTTTAAAATGTGGACTAGAAATATCAGTTTTTCAAGATTTTCAAGAGTTATATGAAATTGATTTTATTTTTTTTTATATTTACAAAAAAATCTTCTAAATTTTATATTATTTATTGTTAACCAATTTCTACTATTAATTATAAGAGAGGTGATAATAGAGATGTCAAAACGGATTTGTGATTCATAAATCGGTCTAGTACGATTCAAAATCTATAATAATTGGATTGTACTTTGCACAATCCATACGTAGAGTTATACCTAACGCCTCCACAATACAACTGAGTCGAGCGCGTTACGACACAGCCTAATACACCTAAAAATATATATATTTTTTTTCATTAAATCCTGATATTCTCCTCCCTCTTCTTATGTTCGTAAAAAAGTTGGTCAAAAGGCTAGTCAAAAGCTACTCCCTAGTCTTGTCTCGATCAAAAAAGTTTTTAAATTCAATTTCAATTAAAAATTTATACAAATTTGAATTAAAAATTTTTTGTTTGAATATAATTTGGTTATCCATAACCGTTATCTGATTAATTACGGCCCTATATGTTCTTAATCTCAAACCAAAGAAGATCCTAACCGTTTTCTGTATTTTAATTCTTTTTATATTTCGGGTTAGGCATGACATGAGACCTGTGGGCCGTGCTTGACAGGGAAAAATCGAGACGGCCTGTGTTGGGCACGGCCCATCACTGTGACTGCAGGTCCGCTACAGTTGCGGCGGCCCATCGAAATGGGAGGTACCAGGCCGCACGCCCGTTTGACACGACGGGGCGGTCGGCCCGTGGGCCAATTTGGGCGCGAGGGATGCCGTGGCGGGAAAGACGAATCTGTGGACGGATTTCCCGCGCAAAACAGTGACTAGATGAGATCTCGCCTTCCCGGACATCGCTTCGCTGCGGGCCTCTCCTTCTCCGCCCAGCCTTGGCGCCCTATGGTCGCAGCGATCCATCTCCGGATTTGATTGCTATCAGAATGCCCGGCGGGAAAATCTCCGGCCAGTCTGTTGCATCGCCGAGAGGACCCTTGGATGATACGGAGCGCCCGGAGAAGACCACGCCCGATCCCAATAGAAAGCTATCCAGATCTCAATCCCAATCCCTGCAGGAAAGCCCTGTCAAGCCTCAGTCTCCGGTGATTCGGAGATCGCCTCGCAAACGCAGCAAAAGTGATGTGAATTTGAACGGAGGTGGTGATGATGATGTGAGTACTTCTATTCGTCTTAGGGTCCCTCTTTCTAGAAAAAATTGATTTTTAATATATTTTCTGGAGAGAATCAAAATCAGTGTTTGTGAACCAAACCTTTGCAGGGAGGCGGCAATCGGAGGCTCCCGTGTTCTGTGAAATCTCCAAGAAAAAGGCTGTTTGATCAATTGTCAGAGAATCCCAGGTGGAATCCAAGAGGCAAGTAAATTCTCACCTGAGCTTTCTAACCTCAGTTGTAATTTGAGTATCTCTAGGTTGGGATCTGCGCATTCTTAGTGAAGTTCAATTGGTTCGTTTGCTTTTGGTACATTGAAATTATAACTGTCGTCATACTCTTCAAAATTACTTTCTGCTACGAGGATGGTTTCAGAAGTTTATTTCATACTAGCAATAGATGTTTTCTGTTGTCAATGCAGTTGAAAAGCTGAAATTTGTACTCTTCCTACTTGTAAAATGTAGATCCCGTGCAGATGAAAGCGGTGAAAAGGGCACTTTATGTTGGTACAGCCCCAGAAAACATTGTATGTCGTGAAGACGAGCAGAAAAAGATTGTTGAGTTCTGCAAGGCGTGCATTCTGCAAGAGAAAGCGGGAAGCTTGTATGTATGCGGGTGCCCTGGAACTGGAAAGACTTTGGCTATTGACAAAGTGAAAGAGTTACTTGTCATCTGGTCAAAAGGGGTATAGCTTCCTTCTGTTTAATCCTTGCTAGCATTTCAGATTGCGTGTAGTCATTGACTGCTGGAAACAAATGGCGTATAAGCTTTTGCATTTTATTTTTTGTCTGTGGTGTCAAATTTCAGAAATGCTCCTTGCTAACATGTTATCTGCATAATATGGCATACACTAGGAAAGCCTATGAAGGAGGACTTAGTTCAAGAATAAGATAGGATGATAATTTGTAACATAGTTAACCCATTAAACGTAATTTGGACAATATCAGACAGCAAAGAATGCATAAGTTCCTTGGGAGAAATTTTCTTTGATCAGTTCACACCTGGGATAGTTCATTGTGTAAGTTAATTTGTTAATGTATTAATTTTTTAAAGTAAATCAGATTTCCTTGCAGGAAATCCCGATTGGAATATGCAGTAAGACAGAAATTTGATGAGTTAAACTTCTTGTAGTGTAACCTGTAGGCACATGTATACATGTTTTTGTCATGCCCAGACATTGACATTAGTCATTTGAGTGGTGTCAGACATTTATAATGTTTCTATGTCTTCTTTCCCTGTTTTGATTCTCTAAAGTTTTTTTTTTCTTGTTCTAATGGTCAGGAGGGATTTCAAACTCCCGAAGTACTATCCATCAATTGTACCTCACTTACAAATGCATCTGAGATCTTCAACAAGGTACCTGATTAGAGCATTACAAAAACTGTTAAGTCCATGACATTTTATCGATTTATTCTTATTTCATCAACTGTTCATGCAGATGCTTGAAAAATTCTATCCCTGTTTGAAGACCAATGGTACTTGCTCACCTCTTCAGCACCTGCAGAAACTCTTTTCTCAAAAGACACGGTCATCTTCTGGACGAATGATGTGAGGAACACAACTCTGAGATGTATCTCATATTGTATTAGCACGTTGTGTTGTCATCTATCATTTGGTTGAGCATATTATTCCCAGATTCTATTTCAATCATTAAATGAACTAGCAGTTTCTGTGGTACGATACTTGAAATATTTCATTCTGACAGGATAATCATCGTTGATGAGATGGATTACCTGATAACTAAAGACCGTACAGTACTTCATGAGATCTTCATGCTCACAATGTTACCTTCTTCCAAATGCATACTAATAGGTACGTTAAATTGGGCACCAATACTGAGACTACTTAAACATGAATTCTAATTATCTTCGCAAATCTACTTTCTAAGTCTCCTCTTACTGTTGGTTCATAAAAAGATATTACTGCACGTTTCAACATCATATTTCAGGAATAGCAAATGCAATAGACCTAGCAGATCGGTTTCTTCCAAAACTGGAGTCCCTGAATTGTGAGTATGATCATGATGTACACAGGGTCTTCAACAGGATTACTGCCAAAAATTCCATGCATGCCATTTTAGAAATAAAATTGACATCCCTTGTATTTTGATCCCAGGCAAGCCAACTGTTGTGACATTCCGTGCTTACTCAAAAGATCAGATACTCAAGATTCTTCAGCAAAGGCTTATGGTAACCATTACGCTTGTCTAATATTGCTATTAGCCAGTTACATTGCCCTATATTTCAAATTCACGAGAAATTTATCTATGAATTTTTCCATATAACTGCAGATTCTTGGATTTGATGTCTTTGAGCCAATCGCATTAGAATTTTGTGCCAGAGTAAGTTTGGCTTTGTCTGCTGCTGATTGTTAGTCTGTGTCTACTGTATCACTAAATTTTATATCTCTTTCATAATTATGATTTCTGATCAGTTCTTGGGTGAAATTGTCTGTACAACAAAAACTAACTTCCATTCCAACCATTGCACTTTACAATCAACTATATAGGGATGGGTCATACCATAGGAAGTACCTCAATCAGTCAAACTGGACCAACATCAAGTGAATCCTTGTGCTTCAAGTGCATTGGTAATCTAAAAGTTGTATTATTTCTCAGTGACTGGTTATCAGTTCGGCAGTGGCATAAAACATGTTCCTTTCTCATGGGACAATAAGAAAAAGATCTTATGTGAAAGAAAAAAAGATGTCCCTGTTGTGACTCACAGTCACCACTAGGAAAAAAAGAATGTACTTGCTAAACAACAGGTTGTATCTTTTCTCAGCCATTTTGCTTGACACTATCATATACCCTCTTATGTTTATTTCATTCTTTGTAGATCAATTGCAAGTTTCTCTTTTCTTTTAGTAAGGAAGGTATATGGGTTCCCTGGAGAAATCCTTTATTCAACTTAATGTTGAATAGTCTTCCCATATGCAATAAATTAGTTTGTTGACATTGTTAGATGATTCTCTTAAGCAGCGTACTAGAATTTAGCCACCTTATCTTAAAGAGAGTACATTAGCAGTGACTGAATTTAAGATGTGATCACTGTATGCTCTAAAAAATAACTTTTTTCTAAAGAATAAGCAATCAAAAGAAACATATTTATTCTAAGATGCATAATTTAATTTTTATCCATTTACTAGACCTCATATTTTGTATATCAAATGTATCAGAAAGTAGCAGCTGCTTCAGGAGACATGAGAAGAGTGCTTGCTGTTTGTAGGTAAGTTAGATATGACCCTAATGTTGAAAACCGTGGCTTTTGTATTACCTTATGGTTGATGATTGACTGAAGCACATTATCATACTCTGGTCAACACTTTGCTTATGAGAGATGATTGTTTACTATCATGTGTATAAAGCAGACTGCCTTTGATGTTTGTGTATTTTCCCATTCAAAACCATTTTTCATGGTGTGAAAAATTGCCTTGTTCTTTACCAACTTCCTTTGGATAGTAACACCTTTAACCCAAATGCATTTCCCCCAAAAAATAATCTTTTATTGTAACATGCTACAGAAAATGGTCAATCAGATAATTTCAATGATTGAATTGAAATTCCACTGCAAGTCTTTTTATCTGCTGTTGCATGGTGATTTTTTCAATTCATGCTCTTTCATCACAATGGCTTGTTCTGCTTTTCCATATTGTTTCTGATGGATCTTTATTAGGGTTTTGTTCTAAGTTTTTGGAAGTATGCATTTAAAAGTGTCTTTGGGAAAAATTCTGTGCTAATGATTATTTTACCTGTGGGCCTGTTGTTTTCCCAAAAGGGTATTTGATGATTTGCAGTGGGTTGATGTTTGTTTTGTCACTAATGCATTGCAGGAGTGCAGTTGAATTGCTTGAGGCTGAGCTCAGGGTTTCTACCATCAAGCAAGATGTTGACATTGTAAGTCTGAGTGTACTAGTAGTATGACTGTTAGCTCTGCAAATATGTGCTTTTATGCCAGCACAACATAGAAGAGTGCTCCATTCACATATGAAAAAAAATGAGTTTTGGACCATTTTCACTACCTTCTGTTTGCTCATAAGAATCTCTAATTACAAAACAGGATACTGAAAATGAAATCATATCTGATGTTGCTAACTGTAAGAAATGGATTTGAACTTTGGCAGGTAAGATTTGATCATATGGATATTGCTTTATCAAAGGCTTTCAAGCCTGTAATAGTGGACACAATACAATCTCTTCCACAGCATCAGCAGGTAAAAACTGGGACACAATTGGCACTAGGTACATGTCAAGTATAATGTTGAAGAAAGATTTACATAGATGCATTCTAGTGTCCAATCTTTTTATCAATTGAGCAACTATCTCAATCTAATCTTGCCGGTCCATGTAGATTATTTTATGCTCTGTGCTGAAAAATTTTCACCAGTTCAAGAAAAAGGCAACAACAATTGCGGAGGTAAATGCTGAGCCTCATACCTGCTGTACGGTGTCTACAATAAGTGGATTTGTGCATATTTTCAGTTTTATAGTCACGCTTACTAAATTTCATCTTGTCACAGCTGAATAAATCTTACTCAGAACTTTGTAAAGCCAAGCACATCCCTGCTGTAGGAATGCTGGAGTTCACCAATCTCTGCAGAGCCCTAAGTGACCAGGTCAGTGCAAACTAATATTTTGTTGAGCATATTATCTCTTTCTCTCTCTACCCTGCATGTTTCTTGTAATACGTAATGTCATTGCCTCAACCCGTAGGGACTACTAAAACTTGGGCCTTCCAAAGAAGTTAAACAAAAGAAAGTGACGCTACAGATAGATGGTTCGGACATTGTTTTCGCTCTCAAGGTACAAAACATTTATTGCATTTACATAATCCTCAGTTCTCTCAGATTCTAATTCTTTATTGCTTAATAATCATTTGCACAGAATATTCGGTTTTTTCACAACTGCTTAGACTAGTGATATCCCAAAGATCAACTTTGGATTTGTCTCGATCAAAGATCTTCCTGTTCTGGTTTTCTACAGTCAGATTGTAAGATGTAAGTACCTGTTTATAGTTGGATTCTATAGTTAGCATCTTTGATTTTCGGGCTCTTATTTTTTATTAATTTGATATTGTTTAGTAATTGGATAATTTCTTTTTTCTAACATATTGAAAATTTAAACAGAGGCTAATCGCTGAGCAGATGTACCATCAAGAACTGCAGACAAGAAGAAAATCGGAATGAAACTAAAAGAAATGCAGACAAGAAGAAAATTGGAGGGATTTATATCTCGATTATTTTCATTTGTTTTCATGAGGTCCAATATGCCTCAATTTGAATAAATCAGGTTCCATCATCTTGAACCAACACATATTTGCAATCCTACTTGCACTCAAAATACTTGTATTTTCTTTTCTGGGTACATTATTCTTCTAAATCTCTAAATTTTTATAACTAGACAGCCAAGAGAAGCTCTACATGGCGTGAAACACTCCAATCCAGAAAAGATCTCAAGGCATACATCCATCAGAAAGCCTAAATAATATTTGGTTATCAGCTTGCTCAATACAAATAATTCAAATATGCACAGGTTTTCCAATCAGATCCTCTAAAAGAGCATTATGTCCTTCAAATAAAAACAGAAATAGAAACTGATTGACATGGTTCATGGTTGGTGCCCACTGTTACAATCTTAATTGATGGGATAAAAAGCTAAAATAACCAGGTCATATTTCAGCCAAAATTTTCTTGCAGAATTAATCAAACAAGCTAAAGCCCATATCATCATCGGATTCCTCAGCTGGTTCTTCCTTCTTTTCCTCGACTTTTGCAGCAGCAGGTACAGCTGTGGTATCAGCCACAGCAACAGGAGCAGCAGCAACTGCGAACTTGCTGGGATCCTGCATACAAAAAAGTAGAATTCAGATCAGCTACCCTGTACATCAAACCAAAGATGATCCAAAAACTTGAGTGGGATGGGGCAGAAAACCACCTTTAAGTACTCCTTAACTTTCTCTGCTTGCGGGTAAGAATACTCCGTAGCAATTGCAACAGCCAGGACATTCTTGTAAGCATTGATGAACATGTGAGGTGCTGCTGCAAGGGTAGGATAGGAGAGTGCCAAAGAGAGTGAAGTGACCATTGAAACACCACTAGCAAACTTATCAATAAGATCATCTTCTGTGAGGTCAAGCACTTCAGGGCTGAAGACCGAGCCATTATCAAACACGGACAATATCACAAGGCCATAAGAGAATGGCCTTATGCCAAGTTTCGCCAGAAGGGCAGCCTCAGAAGACCCCACCTTGTCGCCTTTCTTGATCAGTTCAACAGGGGTTATAATCTCAACAGTCCCTTTGTTAATCTTGGTTGGAATGTTGAGAACCTTAAAAAAGATCACACAGGTGTGCGCATAAGAATTAATACAGAAATTAAATTTTGTTGGATTGAATAAACTTTATCAAACCTGGAAGAAAGAGGTCTGGGAAGGATCCAACCCAGTGTTGCCAGGAGGAACAACCACATCAATTGGGGCAACAAGACCAACACGGGCAGGAGCTCCAACCTGATAAATGGAAAAAAAATTAAAGCATAACAACCTACAGTTACATGCACAAAAGCAGAAGTATTAACCAGAAAACCAAATCAGGATCATCACAGCAAGAGTCTTCATTTAAACTAAAGCAGCATTTGTCAAAAACAAAATATAACTCTGTTGACCTATCCCAAGTTTGGATCAACAACGAAGCATCTGTTCAAGGTTAACAAGCTCAGCAAATTCTCCTTTTGTTTCATACATGAAAGTCAATACAAGTTTAGGTGGAATGCAGTAAAAGAACCATATAACAGTTTCCCTTATTGAATAGGATCAAGCATTCCATCTTGTAAAAAAAAGATTTAAATGCAATTGCATATATGGTTTGAGAACCATATAATTCATCTACATATGGAGGGGGTAGAGAGATGCTAGATCTATCAAAACCAAAAGCATCTCATTGGAATGTTTTGATAACTCCAACAAGCCCAAAATCAAAGCTTGAATTCAAACAAACACTTCCACTCTAATACATTATGTGAAGAACATAAATTGCCCTATCCTAGGGCCAACCAAATTAACCGACGCAACAAAAGATTCTCTCAAGTGCTTGCTCTGTCAATTAATAACCCAAAAGATTAGGGTTTCAGAAAAGATGATTTGCATGAATAACTCAAAACGATTGAGATTTCAGAAATGACGATTTCCTATTGCACAAGATCCACCACCATTCGGCACTACGAGATTATCGATTGAAATGGGAAGAAAATGATTGCAAGAGAAATCAGGGAGAGAATGGAGACCTTGTACTTGGCGACCTCCTCGCTGACCTCCTTGAGATCTCCCTTGGTGAAGATGAGACCAACGTTCCCGACGAGGAGAGGAAGGAGGTTGAGGTAGGCGCTGTTGCCGGTATTCTCAGCGTGGATCTTGATGCAGCGGCGGATGAGAGTGTTCTTGCCCATAAGCACCACGGAGTCGCCACGCAGACCCTTCCTGATGTTCTGCAGCTGGTTGGAGCCGACGTTGTCGGCAGCGGCGATCAGCACCTGGCTGTACTCGTCCAAGAGACGGCATAACTTCTTGTCGTACTCCACCTTCTTCTCCGCCTTGGATAGCTTGATCGCCATCTTAAAAGCTGATAGATCTAAGGAAGAAGAAGCAGATGCACCGGCGACAGCGGAGCTCAAGGGCCAAGACCAAGCGAGGAAGCTTCGTCAAGGTGGACGGCGGATTCGGCCGTCTCTTTAACCTCAAGCGCTGTCGCTCGACCTCTGCGGCGCCCTGGGTTTTGTACCCGAGGGAAGAACAGATAAAACCCTAAATCGGACGGTACTCGACGCGGTGCTGGGTTTCGCCTCTTTCGATCCAGACCGTCCGAAATGAACCCATGAGGCCTGAGCCCCGGAAATGCGTCCCGTGGATCCAATATGTTTTATCGGGTTGAGATCCATTTGCGAGGGGTTAAAATCAGTGGCTATTTGATTAAACGAGAGTGAATAAAAATTAATTTTTTCCACTTTCGATATACTTGTTAGTATAATTGTAAATAATCTATTTTAATATTTTATTAAATAAAACATATTTTAAAAAATATAATTATTAATATATAAAATATTATCTATTTAAATTTTTTACTTTTTAAATAATAATATTATTATATACAAAATTATTTTTCACTTTCGAATAAAAAGTAATGAGAATAAACTTACTTTAAACAAATTACTTATGAATAACTAAACAAAAACAGTCTCGTTTTCAATCAATTCTTTTCCCTTTTTAACAATCAAACAAAACACAATAATTAATTTTTGTGAACAAATAGAAAAATATTCTGACAATGTTTTTCTTTTTTTTGATTTATTTATGTTTTAATTTAAAACACCAAAAATTGAAACCACAATTGACGTGAAACTCTCCAATACATAAACCGAGTCTATCTTGCTACATATAATTTCTCAGTGCATGCACCTCAAGCTAGGAAGATTCTCCTCACTTTCTTTGTTTTCCTCAGGCACATGGGGCATATATCAGCATCATTCAGCTTCCTGTATTGATAGCAACCAAGCAAGCATTAGACCTAATGATCCAGGCCACTATCCAAACTACTGTTCTTTTTAATCTGACGGGGGATTGCATCAATGACGAAATTGTTGGACATTACCTCTTCCCACAGAGGAAACAAGTAGCACAATGCCCACATGGTAGGAAGAAGCAGTCCCTTTGAGCATCACAGCAGAACATACAGAGACGGTGAATCTTCTCAGTTTCACCATCCACTGGCAACTTAAGTGTCAAAGGTTGGTCTGCCACATCTTCTTCGTTAGAATCATATGAAGATCCCAAGCTTTGATAATCATCCTCTTTGCTAGGTAGCAACAAGCTTCTCTCTGATGCAGTCCCTGCCAACTGATTAGTGACTCCGTTTGTGGAGGAGGGCTCCAAGGTTGAAAACATCTTGAAGGCCACAAAAATGACTAGAGCCATCACTCCTGGTGCAGGGAAATAAATTGAAGTGAACCTTATAATTAAATAAATCGATCCATGTATACATAGAGCATGCTATAGATTACCTGAACCAACAAAGTAAGTGACCCATCGTGGGCCATAAGACACTTCCACATACCACTCACCCTCAGTGTCACCCTAAAGCCACACAAAAAGCTCTCAGTTGAATTCTAAGTAAACAGGATGTAAAATTAATTGAATTCCAACCATATTTTCAGCTCAAGCTCAGGACTTTAATCTTTCATCATCATTGTTGTGGAGATCCACATATAACCAGATGGTAAGAGCCACTAGATGTAACTCAAGGTTGTAGGACTCCCTTGATTATTGTATGACAGATTTTTCAGTCTACTGTGGATCCTTACATTGGTGCTAGATTTTTGTACAAGTCTACTTTGCACATTGTCAGGAAATCTAGAGGGAAAATTGTTGAATATAAATAAAAGACACATGATATTTCAGTTCCACACTTAAAGTTCACCCACCTTGTCCACATTTGAGTTAATACTTCTGCCCAAGAAGCAGAGGCTGTTGGTTCATCATTTTGTTGGTCTATAAATGTCAATGTACATGATGTTAGGTAACCAACAAGACAAATGTTCATGTTCAAGAATCAAGAGTATTGTTCCATTGAAATGCTATACTTAATATTTTAAAAAAAAATCACCACAAAAGATGAAAGCAATATTACACCCTTAAGGGTGAAAAATAGTGCTTACAGGGGCATGTCTTATATGTCATGACAAGAAAATACAATTTCCAAGCAAATTTTTACCTGTGATGTAGTCAAGATTGCAGAATTTTCTTGCAAAAATAACAGCTTCCAAACACATGGCCCAAGATGTAGTGAGCAATTATGATATGCACCTGTTGTATTGTAAAGAAGAGCTTGAATACTGAACTGCAATTTCACCTGGATCAAATTAATATGTGAGCTAGGACGAATCAAATTAGGAAAATTTCAGACAATCTACTAGTACAACATAGCAATATAGATGTCAACAAAACACAAGAACCCCTTAATGACATGCAAAATCAGTGGGAAGTTCTCTAGCTAGACATCCTGAATTCATAGCAATTAGGGTATGCATATAAGGAAGACCGAAGGTTGGTGAACTGTAAAAGTGGATGCTTGAAATGACCCACCACCCTTCTTCCTTCCCTAGGAGTGGCCATGATCCCATCCCAGATCCATCGAGGCAGGCCATACAAAGCAAAGAGCAAAATGGTGAAGGTGAAATTGACTGGTTTATCATTTCTAAAGTGAGTGGGGTGTTTGGTATGATGTTAACAATAAGTCAGGCCAACCAACAGAAAAGGAAAGGACAGGAGATAATTCATTCAGGAGCGGCCAAAAATGGCTATTCTTACAAATGAAATCATGATAAGACTTGTATTAAAATTGTAGTAGTTATAGGTTGCCAAGTCTCCCTCTTTGATTTCTAATCATAAGTCTCTAAAAAAAATGAACTTGTCCATTTTACTCTCTTGAAATGCCAAACGGAATGCATCAATGTCTTGGTGGAGGAATACTTAAGGCATTATGTGACAGTCAGCCAACAGAATTGGTTGGAGCTGTTGAATATAACCCAATTTTGTTATAACATCCATAGGTCGTTGGCTACAGGAATGAGTCATGTAGAGCTTGTCATGAGACAGCAGCCTCTCACTCCTCTCGAGTTGGCTCAATCGACGGACCAAAAAAAGTGCCCTATTGCCTATCGCTTCACCAAGGAGAAGGAGGAGCTGATAGAATAAGCTCAGGACAGCTTGCGCAAGTCTGCAAAACGCATGAAGAAGAATGCGAATGAACGAAGACGTTCATTAGAGTTCCAGGTTGGGGACATAGTGTTGTTGAAATTTACTCCACAGATATGGAAGAAAATCAGCAGCAAGACTGTACATCGTGGGTTGGTACCAAGGTATGACGGCCCCTTTGAGATGATAAAGAAAGTCGGGTAGGTTGCTTACCGGTTGAAGCTACCCAACAGGCTGAAGGTACACCCAATATTCCATGTTAGCTTTCTCAAACCTTTCAATAGGGACTTGCTTGGAGATAGACAGCAAGCCAAGAGAGCTCCACTAGTAGTTCGAAAGCAGTTTGACAAGGAGGTCGAAAAGATCTTTGCACACTTATGTTGCAGTTTGACGAGTGGAAGGAAAACTGCAGCAGTGGGTATGCAGTCTTCTCAACTGCTAAAAGCGGGTTTCAAGAGGGGCGAAACCACCAATGTTACAACACTAATCGAGATACAACCAGATTAGATCGTGAAGGTACCTGATGATGTTACAACTATCCCGATGGATTACACAGACGTGATGCCACAAAAACTGCCGAACGAACTTTCCCTTCGGAGGGCAGTTGACCACAAGATTGAGCTAGAGCTAGATGCTAAACCTCTTGCTCAGGCCCCTTATCGATTGGCAAATGCGGAGCTTTCGGAGTTAAGAAAGCAACTTAACAAACTGTTGGATGCGGGACTGATCCAATCGTCGAAAGCCCCATATGGTGCCCCGGTGCTGTTTCAACGGAAACAAGATGATTCACTTCGGATGTGCGTGGACTATTGGAAACTAAACAAGGTGACTATCAAGAACAAGTACTCGATGCCGAACGCAGGTGATTTGTTCGATCGATTGGCCAAGGCGACATACTTCACCAAGTTGGACTTACGATCGGAGTATTTGCAAGTTCGGATTGCTGAGGGAGATGAGTCAAAGACAACATGTGTCATGAGGTTTGCTAAGGGTGTGCTCAAGTATATTTATTGAGTGAGTTGCTGTTTCAAACCTCTGAGCATGTATATTTATTTGCTCAACTAATTACATGATTTGATGGGAAGGCTTAAAAATAAACTCCATATTATCGCTTCCGTTCACAATGAAATAAAGAAATTTTCACAAAAGTGAGTCAAATATACTCATCTATGCCAATAAACGCTAGTCTTGAAGCTAAGTGAATTTGATACCTCTAACCACTGTCCTTCTTAGAACTCAAGCAGCACAGCTAATAATTATTTCAGATAGTAGCTTTACCTCAACTTCCAGAAGGTTTGAATTACCCACAGCTATGAAGTAATCAGAAGACTTTGTAATATTCTCGTTAACCCCACCAGTTCCTGAAATGTATATGAATATCTATCACCAACTATATATTTTTTTACTTCTATAAGATAGTACTGCTCATATTTCAAGTTGAATTGGATTCTAAACTTATTTTTTGAAACATGACATGAGCCGGACTTAAAGGCATTACATAAGAAGTTAGACATTTAGAAGTTCAAGAAAGTCAATGTGTAAAGGTAGTGCTTACCAGTAATTGACTTCCATAACAATGTTGTATTTGGGCGTGATGGATCTTCTGTCCACTGAATAAGGTTTTCCCTCCCTAAAATGCAATAGCACCAACTATAACACTTGTAGAGTGTTGACACAAGTTAAAACCAAGCATCTATGTCTATTAAACTATAACATGAAGGACATGAAACTCCGATCCAACTCCTCAGGCAACCAAAATCATGTGAAATGGAAGGTAAAAAGAGGTAACCTTCAGGCAAAGAATAATGCTTGCCTTGGGCAATTACAAGGGTCAACGGGTAGGGCCGTTGGGACTCGATGACATAGGAGATGTTAACCTGAGAACCCTCATTGAGATAATACAACCACACCTGCAAGATGGCATTAATCGCAGTAACGCAATCATAGCTTTGGGAAGATTAGGTCTGAGAAGGAGGTATACAGGGATCAAGGCTTTGCCTTGTAAAACCTGATAGGAATGGACTCATTGTGGATTTCCAACCAAGCAGCCGTGATCTCGAGCGGCGGAGGATCAGAGAAACCATATAGCATTACTCCATGCTGGGGCCCCGACACCACTTTCACCTACGCATTGCAAAAAGTAGCCATCTCAACTATGGGATGCAGCAAAGAGACAACAAAAAGTGAGTTTTTTTTTTCATTAGGACTACCTGAACGTCTTGCACGAAGAGGGAATTCGATTGCAGAAGATAGGAGCTGTTAGGGCCCAAGAGGAGCACATTGGAACCGAAAAAGCCGAGGATCAGAGTCACGGATGCTGCAGATGAGAAAATGAACGAAGCATTCACAGTACAACTGGAGAAAGAGAGAGAGGGAGAGCAATGTGAAATGGAAGAGGAGGCTAGAGATACCGAAGAAGCAAAATGTGAGAACGGAGATGAGGCAGAACCAATCTTCGCCGCTCAAGCCGAAGCGGAAGCTCAAAGATGCTGAAGACGGCGGCAACGAGGAGGAGGAGGAGGACGACGAAAAAAGGTCTGGCGGAGGCGGAAATTCAGGGGCTGCGGAATGTTCCACGGTGGCCGCCGGGGAAATTGTGCCGTCCATCCGGGTGGGGTGCGAGGATGACGAAGGGACATGGGCTTTGTGGTGGTGGTGGTGGAGAGGGTGGCTACGGGCTGATCGGCATCACCAAGCAGTCAAAGGTGGGGCGGGGCGGGGCGGGGCGGCTGGTTGGTGGCCGCGGATCAAGAGCACGCGAGGCTCTAACTCGTCGGATGGAGAAAGGAGCTGCAAACCGGTTAACGGTACACCAATTGTGCAGCAGCTGTTCGTCTTTCAGTTCGTCCAACGCTGACAGCATCGAGTTCTTTGATGCGGGGGCACGTGAAGCTCACGAGAGCAGAGAGTGGAGGTCTGTGGTGGCGTAGAGGAGAAGGGTTCCGCCATTAATGACTCATTTTTTAAATTATTTTAAAAACTTTAATTCATGTCATATAAATTTTTTTTATTATATATATTATATTCTATTTATTTAATATTCGAGATGGGACTAATATGTCACACATGATATTATAACAATCTCTCTTCAAATGTGATTTGACCACATACATTTTAACATTTTTAATCAAGAACTCTTTTAGTCAACTAGTTCTATCGTGTGATCTATATCAACGGGTTTTTGTTTCATTCTTTTGATTTTTTAATAGAAACACTAAACTATCCCAAAAACTTAAGCTCATGGAATATGAGACTTTTTCAATATATATATTAAATCCTATCTATCCAATATCCAATGTGAGACTAATTTATCACATATTTAAAACACATTTAACAAAATCTTTTTTTTGTTCTTTGTATAATTTTATAATAAAATAAATAATTATAATTTAGTTTCACAAATTTTTAAAAATAAAATTTTTTCATTTTAATTTTAAAAAATATATGATATCAATTTTTGTATCCAACAAATTACTTATCACATAATAAAATAATATAAAAAATCATGGACATTCAAAGCAATTTTTGTATACTAATATAAAATGAAATAATTCATTTGCTTACCTCAATTATAATAGATGCAAATTATAACATTTATTGACTCTCAAAATAATTTTTTTAAAACTTTCATCTTCATCTTCTTTGAAGTATTTTTAAATCTCTTTTCCCATTGTATAAAATCCCTAATAAAATAAATAATTTTAATTAAATAAAATTCTAATCTAACTAAAATTCTATTTACACTGTATATCACAACAAATCTACTACCCCTTGCAAAACACTAGTAAAATATGAAAGCAATGGCATATAGCTGTCCGCTACATAGAACCAAAAGAGAGGAGATTTTGATTGTAATCAAGATGAAGGAATAAGCATTTCCAAGGAATAAATCCTCCATTTCCAAAAAAGCTACTTAATCTGAATAATGACAAGCATTTTAACGTTTGCCCTTATGCTTTTTGACAAAAGAATAACATGTCACAGTTATAATCATTAGTGGAATCAGAATTACAAAATTGAAAAAATCATCAAAGCTTGCACACTTGCTCAAACACTCAGCCTGTAAGATTCAACACAGCAAACAAAATCTGTTGCAACCTTTCAAACAAGATAAAACCCTTGATTACAAGTTGGGAATATTATATATTTCAGTCAAGCAGCGCATCAAGATGTGATGGTGGATGCAATTGAAAATCTCCATGTCGTCACGTTCCTTTACCTACAAGGTTAGGACTGCACCATGTGGCAGGATTTCATACAACATCATCAGTTCTACATCACAGTTGTTTAGCAGATGCAGCTGAATGCAGGAAACCTTCGCATAAAAGCTTCTGCATTCCATCTAAGCAAGGTCCATTTGACCTTTTCTATCACAACTTTGAGCTTTAAAATCCATCAATGCAGCCAGAATCTGGTGCCCGCCAAATTCCTATCCATAACAGTGCCATGATTTGCAAGTTCCTGAATTCGATCTGAGAATTCACATGCCTGAAAACCCATACGATTTGAATCAGTAAAAAACATGTGAACTGGAAAGACAAATGTTTTGGCAGTGAAGTTGGGGATGGAAAGGGGGTGTGGTGGGGGTAGCAACAGATCCATGGTTTGATCAAATTCTAGATGTCCCAGCCCATGCCAAATATCACCCTCTTCCCGACACAATTGCTGGCCTCCTTCCATTGCAATGGCCATCACTTCACATTCTCAGCTGGTCCTGCAACCTTGTGCATGAGGACTCTGGCTTTTAATAAAAAAACTTGTGTTGTGAAGCTCTAATTTCTTGTGGTTTATAATTTTGAAGTGGAGTTCTATTTTGTAGATTATTTTTGTATGCTATTCTTGTGCACATTACAGTCGATTTATTGAATGGACCAGCGCTCCACCATAGTAGCATTGAAGAAGTGCACCAGAAGGAATCAATTGCAGCAGGTGTATAGACAATTTCTCACATTTCTATTGCATATATGTGAAAAAGACATTAAAAAGTGATATGAAGGAAATGCACATTCTAACCTTTTGATCTATCAACAGTAATGAACTGAGCTGATTGTTAAGAATCCGGACAACAGCATCAATAGGAGTCATATTATCAGCCAAAGCAATATCACCTCCCTGGAAAACACATAGGAAGAGCAATAGCAGTCTAAACATGGCATTATCGGAAAACAGTCAAGTAAGTCTTACCTGATTAGCATTCAATGCTTGGATAATTCCCTTTATTTGCTCCACCATCTTTTCCATTTCCCTCTCAATATACTCTGCTTGCTCATACCTGAAATGGGAGAAATTGAGGAAACAGAGTCATTACTGGTTGCAAGAATTAAATTTCTCAAAAGTTTTAGAAAAAATTCTGGGTGGACAGATTTCAGCTGGGTAGCCAAATCACATGTAAAATGAAGCCTTCCAACATAAGAGTTACTAAAATAGGTTATATTTGAGTTTTGATACCTTTAGGAGGAAACCAAATATGCATATAAATTGTTAGTAAAACTACTTTCAAAAAACCTAGGAAATGGTGATTGACTGTTTGTAGATATCCGCATTTTCGACTAATCTTCATTGCACAACCTCGAGCCCACCCATATCATTGTTGAACTAATTTTTAGACCTAAAAATTTTTTGCATTTTGAGTTGATTTTTGATTATGAGATGAACTGAAAATTTCTTGCATTTCAACTTGAGTTTATTTATTGTTTGAAGTGAATTTCCTTATTACTATAAGTAGAAAATTCCTGCAATTTAGGTTAAAAATAGTTATCGAAATATCCACTGATTTGAGGTGGAATAGTTACTGTTTATAAGTTGAAAAACCTCAACCCTTCTCTCCCTAAAACTTAGCCCAACCCCACTTGAAAAAATAAAAAAAATAAAAAAAATGGTGTATGTACTAGCATTCGTCATGACCCTGGCATATGGAATAAACCACCTAGCATATGACATACGAAATATTTTGTACACCAACCATGCGCTAGATAGTGATGATACAAATCATACACCAGAAAGCAGAAGTGTGGATCAACTTTCAGTGAGGCACATTTTTTTCTCATCCAAATTTACACACAATTCTTTTCCACTAACTTCTTGTGAGATTTAATATTAACCATTAATTTTCACCGACTTATGCCTATCATACAATCCACACAAAATTTAGAATTGAACCAAATTCTAATTAACTATTCTTGATTATCTAAAACTCCGAATTTTTAATTCAATTTGTATTGTAGATTAGTCCGAAAATTTAATCCCGTATTGATTGCCAAAATAACTTGGGACATGTAACATACCTATATAGATATGCTCATTCCTCTCCTAAAAATCATCGAGTAATTTGAAAATCAAATAATCAAATACAAACTCTTAGACTATAAGGTTCAACGTCATGAAAGTTTAGACTCGTGAGATCGATTTGTGAGAAGGTCGTTTCATAATCGAGAGCCGAAAAAATCACGTGATATCACCAAACTCTTTCTTTCCTTTTCTTTTTTTTTTCTTTTTATTTATTTTATATTTACATCTATATTAAATTTATAATATAAAATTCATTATCATTATTAATATATATATATTCATTATTTAGAAAATCTAAAAGGAATTAGAAAAAAATTTTCGAACTCTCTTAGCCAAAACGACAGGTAAATTTTCACCAATTTTTTCATTATAACTTTTTTGTTATTTATTAGATACTATAATCCAAAAACTCACAGAATTTTTCTTTTTTTCATCATAGGTATACATAAAAGCAAGACATAAACGGTTAGGACAAGCATATCTTATGCTGAGCAAGAAAACTCTTATAACCACTCCAGAGGTCTCTTGTATTTTGTAAACCGAGTGACATTCTCAATAGCATCAAACCCAAAATTTTCGAAAAGACCTACATTGTTACACTGTATTCACCTTAAGATGCAGTATAGTAACTCAAATAAATAATGGCATATCATATGGCAATTTCTAATCATGGTCATTGGTCTCCAAACATATTATAACTTTGAAAAAATGTGCACTAACATTAGGAATCTTGAGATATAAGGTCGCAAAATGTTGATTCCTTCTTTAGTTCACATTTAAGTCAGTCCTAGCATTCAAGTACTACATCAAAACCTTGATAGTTGAGATGTATTTATTATGGTTGCCATGTAATCATTGATTGACTTACATTGGTTGCTTTTCAATGCACTTTTTGAATTCTGATAATAAGAAATAAATTATTTTTTAACAATTTTCTTCAAATTCTCGAAGACATATTTTTAAGACAAGCTACAACAATGAAATGGAAAATTGGCAAGGCATGTTATGTAGAAGTTTTATGTTAATCTTCATGTATGTACCACAAGTACTAAATGCAAAAAAAACAGTAAAAATATTTTGAAGTGTAACAAACAAAAGAAAACAAACATTTTTACTAAATCTTCAATATGAGCGGCTCAATACCTTGAATAAATTATAGTCATAATCTAACACTTGTATTAACAAAGCAGAATGAAATCTAAGTAACTGATGAGCTTATGTAAATGAAATCTAAGTTACTAACATGGAGTCTCTCACAGACAGGGCATCATCTTCAAGAAGTAAACCACGTTCATCATTGTATATACGCTCAGCTTCTTCTTCCATACTCTTCAAAGCTTTATCCACCTAAGAAAAAACAGTTTATAGGGTTAGTCTTCTCAAGAGATGTCAATGTGATAGCATGTACTATTGTATTCATAAATAAGAGCATCATAGGAAAGAAAAATACAAGAACCAATCCTCTATCTCACTACTACTTTGACATAGGATGCATATATAAGAACACAATCATCAGATTGATCAAAGATATAACACACCTGGGAGTGGCAAAATATGATTTTACAGGTTCAGCAAACTAATGGTTTCATGTTCAAACACCACCAAAAACAAGGAAAACAATTTTTGCATGGCCACTTGTATGAGTAACAGTGCTCTACTTATAATACTGATAAAGTTTGTCAATTGTGACCTATTCCTCACAGCCTCAGACATAAACAACATATTGCCTAAGGAGCAGGTTAAGCTTCTTGAAGATATTCTAGCTAATATACCCCTCATAAACAAGTGAAAAGACAGTTTCATACATTGAAGTGCTTCTGAATTACCATAAAAATTCCCTCTCAACACCATATTAAGAAAGGTTAGTCTGAGATTTTTCATCTCACGTTTTATGAACACCATGTCTTTAAGATTTCAACAAAAACTTCTTTATGTAAGAAAATGGATATATTTCTCACCCAACTAACTGATTCAAGCTAATTTTTTTAGCAACTGGATTTTACCATTCATAGCGTTGCCTGAGCATGAAATAAAGTCACAGTAGCCTGTGTCTTTAACAGTTCTAATACAAGATATAATGGTTCAGTTGCCAAAAACAGAAGAAAAAAAGAAAAAAAAGCACAACAACCATAACCATGAGTCCCGTAGCATGAGTATAAAAGGACAATAATCTCCAAAGCACCAAAATTTCTTGCTCTTAGCAGAACAAGAGGAGGATCTGTGTCATGCTCCAGCAGCAATCCAGCAACCGCTCAGCAAGTCATGAAGCAGTATCATCTTCTCCATCCCTATCAGAGACATCTTCAGAATCAGTAGAAGAATTTGACTGAAACCAGCCTCTCTTGGGGCTACTCAGACCTGTAGATAATCAACTATCATGTCACCAGCTTAAAACCCAGTGATTCTCAGATCTCCTCTCTTGGGGCTACTCAGTGATTCTCTGTGGTATTTTGTTGGGCATTTAAGCAACCACCAGGATAGAAGAGAGGAGATCTCATGAGTAATTTGTACGGGAGTACACTTTTTAATTGTTAAAGATCCTATTGTTTCTTTCTTTCCATATAGCCCAGCAGGTTGCAATCAGAACTATCTCAAACACTTTCTGGTTTTTCCCCAATTGAATGTCCTTTCATTCATACCAGAAGTGTTTAGAGATATAAGAGGATGCTGCATGTGCAGTTTAGAGATAAGGTTAGACCAGATTTGACAAGAGAAAGCACAAGAGAAGAAGAGGTGGTCTGTGTTTTCTGCTTCCAAATAACACAGATTGCACAAATGTGAGTCTCCTTTCCATTTCCTTTTCAAGTGATCTTCAAGAGTCAGTATATTATCCTGGAACACTTACCAGAAGAAGATCGTGGCTTTTAAAGGGGCAGGGTAAGGATCATATGTAGAGAAAATCAAGAAGAAACCCCTCTTATCAGTCATGAATTGGGACATGGATCTGACAGAGAACTTCCTCTCAGGAGTCCATCTCCACAGTAGACGATCTCTATCTGCAAAATTGTAGGCCTATATCAATAATTTCCTGACTGTAATATCCTGATCTTTAACATCCTGACTACATCTCCTTCTTACCAAAGGTGTGACTAATATCCTGATCCTTAACATCCTGATTGCATCTCCTTCTTACCAGAGACATGATTTGTCCTTGCCAATTTAGGGCCTCTGCAAGGTGGAGCTGGGGATTTTTTGCATGTAACACCACTCCAGAGAAAAGGGTGTCAAGACCAACTCCATCTACCCATCTGTCCTTCCAGAGATTAGTAATGCTCCCATCCTGCAGGACAAGAACCATCCTAATCTGGAAGAGCTGTTTCACTTTAAGAATACCATTCCAAAAGGGTGAGCATAAGGCTGGGTCCTTGTTGTCTACATCAAGGAGTTATTTTTAAAGTAGTTGCCCATAATCAGGTTTTTCAATCAGGATTGTTTCTCCTGCAATAGCTTCTGCCACCATTTTGACAAGAGGGATTGGTTTAGAATTCTCAGGTCTATGACACCTATACCATTTTCTGGTGTGTACCACTTCCCATTTGCATAAGTGGTACTTCCCTCGTTGACGAGTGCCCTCCAAAGGAATCTGTTCTTGATCAGGTCTATTTTCACCTATTGCGGAATGTAAAAGAATCCATCCAGTAAATAGGTATAGCTGAGTGCACTAAATTGATTAAAATCACCTTTTGTCTCATAGACAGGTTCTTTCCTTGCCAATTGGCTAATCTTTTCTCTATTTATCAATAATTGGCACCTTTCATCTAATCAGCTGCTTCTCCTTTAAGGGTAATCCCAGATATTTGAATGGAAGAGTTCCTTTCTACAGTTCACAATACCGGCCAGAAAATTAGAAATTATCCAGAATCCTTGACCCCTTCAAACATAATGAAAAAATTATTGTGGAAATTGATTTTCAGTCCTGATAGCCCTTCAAAAAAGTACAAGAGTGTCTTCAGATTCAAGAACAATTGAGGTTATGGTTCACTGAAGATGAGGGTATCATCAGCGTAGAGAAGGTTCAGGATAATGTCTTCCTTTTCATTCCAAATAAGGCCTCAAATCATTTTGTTTCCCAGTGATGAATGCAACATTCTGTGCAGGACATCAGTGATCAAGATGAACAAATAAGGTGATAGGAGGTCACCTTGTTTTATTCCTTTTCTGCTGAAGATACTTCCATGAGAATATCCATTCAAAACCACAGATATACTGATAATCAAGCTTATTAGTTACTAATTTGATAACAAATAATTGCTGTTAGTACCAACTCTTCTGTATTGTCCCCAGAATGCGCTGATACCATAGCATTCAATTTCTTGTGAAATAAAGAGAAAGACCACTGCCACTTAGAGAGAGAGAGAGAGAGAGAGAGAGACGATAATGGAGACACTAGTACATCCTTTGAATGTTCTAAAGCCAACAGCTACTCTTTAATTTCAGGCAGCAATAATTTCAACAATATACATTCTATAGTTAAATTGACCTTGAAAGTATTTTGACTATTGCCAATCAGTATAAAATTTCAGTTAACTGCCATAAAGTAAAGATACACGATCAAAATTTTACTTCCATGTCCTTTACAAACGCTTGATTAATAGTTCATATGAATTCCTAAGGCATGACAGGGATTGCTTCTTATGCCCCCAAAAATATCCCTAATTGCTTGTTATCCCACCTATAAGTTATCAATTGAGTTTATTTTGTGCCTAAGGCAAGACTGGAATTGCGTCTTACCTGCAGTCAGACTGAGATAGCGTAATCATATATAATATTGACTGATGGATTAAGTTAATTAATCATTACCTATATTTGAGCTTTAAAATTCTTTCACAGGCTAAAAACAAAGAAAAAAATTGCCTCATAATACAAATTGTAGAACATCAGCAAGCAAGAGAGAGAAATGTGTAAGATTATCAAGCCAAACACACACATACACACACACATGGAGAGAGAGAGAGAGAGAGAATCTAAGCTTTGACTTGAACCTCTTGTTGATGAGTATCAATTAACTCCAGCCGTCTCTCCAAGGTACTTTGCATCTCAACTACTTTTGCCACCTCAGCCTTAAAGCATGTAAGAATATGAAGATTAGAATATAAGGTCAAAAGAGATAAAAAAAAACCAAAGAATTTGTATAACCTAACATAGATTGTAAAAAGATCAACTAAAAGTTTTTTAGTAAAAAACCACTGCCTTATTGTGAACTTGCGAAAAACTAATTATTTAATCACTATTAACAAAAAATTGTTTGCCTTATATTATAAATTTTCAGAAATTCATATCAATTACAATATTAAAAAAATAATTTATTTTCATTTGATTTTATCACTTAAATTGCTATAAAAGACCAAATTGTTCTCATTGGTTTTATTTCAGATAGCTAGTTCACAATCACTAGCTATCCGATCAGACAAAACTGAATTTTCAATTTTCAATTTTATACTACCGAACAATCGATCTTTCATACAAATTAGAATAAGTCAAATTATTTTTTATATTAATTCAATAGTTATCTGAACCTGAACTAAATGAAGATAACTTAATCTTTTTATGTTGACTTATATTAATAAATAGAATTAAAATAGAATAATTTTTAATATTTTAATTGAGGCATTTTTTGTAAATTTAGACACTGCTTGGTTTGGGATTAGAATCAGGATCAGTATTTTTCATAATTATTTTTTTCTTAAAAAATAATTATTACTTATTTTATACCGCTATTAAATTAAATTATTATAAAAAATTAAATAGTTTTTCGAACTTTAAATTATTATAGGATTAATTTTGATAAAAAATATTAATTTATAAAAATAATTTGATAGTCTTAATCCTGATACTGATCCCGATCTTGATCCCAAACCAAACGGTGTATTATAATATAAGACAAGTAATTTTTTATTAATAATAATAAAATATGAAATTTTTCACAAATTTACAATAAAGCGGATGGTTATTTGTTAAAAACTCCAATTTTAAAAATATATAAATAAACTGATAAATCAAGTTTTGGACCTTTTAACTACCTTTGTGTGAATAGATGCCAAAATAGCATTTTGAATCCCACCATGAAACTTATCATTTACTTCTGCACTTGTGACATGCAAATATGGCAGATATCCAATATACAGATCCTATGGAATTAAAAAAGAATATGCTTTCAAATAATAAAAACATCCATCTTTAACGATCATTTGTGAAAAAAGAGAAAGAGTTATTATATTTCACTCCGCTTATCCTTGTGTAATTCACACTAACATACATAGAAGACCACTAAAAAATTGTGAAAAAAATCAAGCAAGGAAAAACCTTTGTACTGAGAAACATAAAAACTCTGTAATTTAATAATGCACACCTCAAGTCTGATAAGAATATCACGGTTTTTTAAGATCCTTCTGTCCCATTCAGCTATTGCAGTAGCTTGTTTCCGAAATTTAGTAGCACGATCTTGTAATTCAGTATTCCAGTCCTTAATAATCTGTAATCCACAAAAGGAAAGGAGTATGAGGAACCCCGAAACAAAATTTGTTAGAATTTTCTCTCACAGGCAAATGCTTTAATAGAAGAAAGCAACTGGCACAACAAAAGCATTGTAATAAACAATAAAACATATGAAAGATAACAGTTAAATTTTCATCACTGCAGAACATATGTTAGATAAGTACCTCTTCAACATTTTTCCCAGCAGTCTCCAATGGCAATTTAGGTGCCTGGGCAACCGCTGAACTGATTGCACTCGTTGTTCTAGGGGGATGAAGTGGAAAAATTTTCAGATATGGAAGCAAAACTAATTGAGCTATGAGCCAGATTTCTAAAGCAATACAAAATCAAGATAATATAGACAAACCCGCTACTACTAGCTCCTATTGCTGAAGATAACCCGCTACTACTAGCTCCTATTGCTGAAGATAACGCCTGAGTTGTAGTGGAACTGGAAACATACCCACTTGCTGATAATGCTGGAAACGCTGAAATCAGAAAACAAATACATGAAGTTAAGGAAACTAAATTTATTGAAGTCAACTAAAACAGAGAATACATTTCATACTATCTACTTGAAGCAAATTGAAAGATAAATTAGCAGAGTTTACTTGGCAGTCAATCTGGATAATCATATGTTCACAAGCTGCAGTAATCACAACAGCAGAACATGATATCTAATGTCACAAGCTTAGAAATCATGTCTACAACCTAAACTATGAGAAACCTCAATGTAATTTCAGAAACTCCTAAGTCCGTTTAAGGATTTTCCCTGAATCTAAGAGATAATGCTCAGTGTGCATGGAGAATCACTACTTATAGGAATCAAATTCACGCATGCAGATATATTTTTTATTCAGATGGGCATGTAGGTACCCAATTGATTCTCCAAAAAATGATTGCATAAAAAAATGAATACTGAAAGCTATTGCTTATGGAACTGCTTATGGAGACATTAACTCAATTACCAAGTTTGCTCAGATTTTGTTCAAATTTAGAGCCTACAAAGACACTAACCCACATAGATAAAAGGAGATTCTTGAAATTGCAACATAACTAGAAAACTCCAAAGGTTGCCATAGTCAATATTCATGTAAAGTCAACACCAAAAAAAGTAAGACTAAACTTTTTGCGAAAAAAGAGTGGGCAATGATTTAGCTATATGTATGAAAATGCACCAAATGACGGAACAGTTGTTGACTGGGTGGCAGATGACGATGGCGCTGATGCTGATGAGCTAGCCGGTGCAGGCATGGTAAAACTTGGAACAACAGCGGCAGCTGTAGTAGCAGCAGTTGCTGTGGAAGAGGTTGCAGCTGCTGCCAATGATGATGAACTAGCTTCAAACGCAGGGAGTGACAAAGTAGATGCACCAGAAGCAGAGGGCTGTGAAGAAGAAATTGTGGGGACTGAAGTGGCAGCAATGGTTGCTCCAGAAGCTGTGGCACTTGAAGGAGCTTTTGCTGGAGCTGCAGTTAGAGAAGGCGACGAAGAAGTACCAAACGATAAGGAAAAAGGAGGCTTTGCAGCTCCGTTGCTAGAGATTGTCGCAACAGTGGAGGCAGCAGTAGCGGCTGTGCCTCCAAAGCCAAACAAAGGATGGTACATGGACGACGTAGGAGTGGCAAATGATAAAGCAGTGGCCGAAAGCGCAGAGGAAGCTGGAGCTAGCGAAAGTGTAGCGCTTGAGGCCGATGCTGATGAAGAGGTAGCGGTTGTGGTTAGCGTCGGCACTGGTGACGAAGCAGTGCTCTTGGAGAGGGAGAAACCACTTCCAAATGAGAATGAAGGGGCTGAGGAAGCAGAGGAAGACGAAAGAGGAGATGCGGATGTGGACAAAGAAAAAACGGATGGAAAAGATGGAGCCACCGAAGAAGAAGAAGAAGAAGAAACAGATGATGATGAAGACAAAGAGGCGAGCGGGGAGGTTGTCAACGAGGGAAAAGAAGCCGATGCTGAAGAGAACGAGGAGAACGACGAAACGGCTGTTGCCGAAGCGGAAGAAACCGAAGAGGCGGAGGATGATGGTGTGCCGCCAAACAATGATGCACCGGAGAACGGCGTTGCTGCAGCCGATGAGGAGAAAGACGAGGCTCCAAACAGCGGCGTAGTTGTCATGGCAGCCGACGAAGCTCCAAATCCAGAGAAAGAAGGAGCAGAGCCTGAACCGAATGCAGGGATCGGAGACGATGAAGGCGAGCCAGATGTGGTGGCGGCGGTGGTAGAAGAGGCGGCTCCGAACAAAGGCCCAACCGAAGAAGTACCAAATAGGGATGAGCCGGAACCGAATGCGGGGAGCGGAGAGGACGAAGGCGCGGTTGATGCGGTGGCGGCGGCGGATGAGGAGAAGGACATGGAGCCGAAGGACGGGGAGGAGGAGCTAGGGTTGGCGGTGGATCCGAAGAGAGGAGAGGAGGAAGGGTTTCCGAAGGAGAAGGCGGAAGCCGGGGACGACGAGGGCTGCGATGGAGTGGATCCGAAGGAAAACGGAGAGGTAGAAGAGGCGGAGAAGGAGGAGGAGAGGGAGAAAGGGGATGACGAGGAGAAGGCCATGATCGTCGTCTCCTCGGCCTCCGGCTGGGTTTGAGGAGGTTTTGGCGGCGGCGATTTGAGAAACCCTTTTCTGCACTGGATCGGAATGAATGTGCGTCCTTCGAGTGAGATGCCAAATTGATTGAACCAATTTGAGGGGAAATCAAATCAAATGCAATCGGAGCTGTCATCGGCAGAACCCGTTTTCAAATGGATTAGTCTTACAATCGTGAAATATTACTTGCAGCAAAATTGATATATTAGGGTACAAGTATGTTAAGAATCAAAATTAGTATCATTTTTTAAAAATTAAATTATTTATTTAAATATTGAAAAAATAATCAAATTATTTTTTTAATTTTAAAAAAATTATCATACTATCCTTATATTTATTTATTCAACTTTTAATAAATAATACATTAAAATATATAAATATTCAAAAAAAATTAAATTATTCACTAATCATACTAATATCTAAATATCATAAATTTAATTAGATTATTTTTTTATATTTTAATTTTGACCTTGAACTTGAGTTTTATTTTGATTTTTTTACAATTGAGAAAAAAATTAAGTAAATATGAGTAGTTATTTACTGACTATAATATGTTGTTACGGTAACATATATAATGCGCATTAAGTAGTCAAATTTTTTAATATTGTTTTTTAAACTTGATTAATGCTTTTTTGGTTTATATTTAATTCAAAACGTCCGTAATAACAAATAAAAGTCTAACATAACATAAAAATTATAAGACGAAATATAAAAATTACGATAAATAAATATTATTTGTTGCTTCCCTTTAATTTTGGCTTGGGATGACGCACTCTTCTTTAGTCAATTTGTAATCTACGTCGACCTGAGCTCAAGCAACTCAATCTTAACTCAAATTTAAAATTTAAAATAAATTAATAATTATTTTCAATTAATTCAAATTAAAATAATTTTTTTAAATCAATATTCAAACGATGAATCAACATCATCACTTCTAAATATTTAGATGAATTAACATCATCACCTCTTGATAATGTTAATTTTAATAAATATATTAGATGTGACGATGTTGATTTATTATTTTAATATTAAAATTTAAGAATTATTTTAATAACAATTAATGTAAAAAATTCAAAATTATATTTGAAAACTTAATTTTGAGTTAAGAACAAGTTATTGAGCTTCAAGCCAATAATTCTAAGGTCAAGTTGAGCTCGAGCTGGAGTCAGTTCGATTCAGCTTGTTTGTACCCTTAAATTTAGACTATGACTTTTAATAGATATTACATATTTAGTAGACATTTTGTTATTTTTTATAAAAAATATACATAAATAATTGATTTATGATATTTTTATAACAAATTAGTGGCAATTTTATAAACCTTTAGAAGATTTTTTGAAGTTTCAAAGAATTTTTTTTATTTTTGGAAGTTCTAGGAGTTTTTTGTGATGTTTTGAATTTTCAAGAGTTTTTGTAATTTTATGAACTTTCTGGAAGTTTTTTACAATTTTTTTGTACTTTCAAGAATTTTTCATGTATATTGAAAATTTTGGAGTTTTTTTATAATTTTTTTTGTACTTTTAGGGGTTTTTTGTAATTTTTTAAACTTTCAAGAGTTTTTATGTGATTCTTTGAACTTTTTAAAAAAAATTCTGAATTTTTTTATTTAGATTTTTTGGGTGCAGCTACATGTTTAGTACAACTTGATTTTTTGTGTGACTGAATATTGGTGTCTTTACTCTCGTGTTTTTGAAAAAGGCATTTGGCCCAGTTTGATTTGGATTCAGGATTAGGATCAACCAATTTCAAAATTATTTTTTTCTTGTAAAATTAATATTACTTATTTTACACTATTTATTAAATTAAATTATTATAAAAAAATTAATAGTTTTTCGAACTTTAAATTATTGAAGCGTTAATTTTGATAAAAAGATTAGTTTACAAAAGAAGTTTACTAATATTGATTATGATTCTAATCCCGAACCAAACGATGTATTGGCTCCATTTAATTTAATATTAGGAATATAAATAGTTTGACTATAAATTTATTTTTTACTAAAAAATTGAATTTTAATTATTATAAAAAATTAATTAATTTAATTAATATTAAATTATTATATGATTAATTTTGATAAAAAAAATTTATAACAAATATTTCATTATTTTTTTTATTAAATTATTGTAAATTATGGCACGTAGATCCCCTAGATCAAGCCCGGGAACACCATCAACAGTAGTGACATGAATCCCAAAAATATTAGCTTTGCGAGATCGAGGATCCACTAATCCTATTCCATCAACGAGTTCAAGACGATTGAGAAGAAGGAGAGGATGGAGCCCTACTTTCTTTGATTTTTTTGGGGGCCTTGAAGAGGAACTCCTGTTGCTTGAGTTTGAGGACCTAGGGTTAGTAGAAGAACGGCGAGCGAGATCAAAAAAGGAGAAATAGGGGAATGTGCAGCGGGAAGCAAAGAGAAAGAATCTTATCGAGGTAGTGAAGGTGCTTACTGACCATGGAGGTGAAGATGATAATGGTGCATATGGAAAGGATAATTTAGGTCAACATATACTTTAAACTCAGCTCCCCTTTTGCCTATGTATTACTTTGGCACTGTTTTGTTCGGAATTAAGATCAGAATCAGAATAAATAATTTTTTGTAAATTAATATATATTTTTTTAATCAAATTTAACATTTCAATAATTTAAAGTTCAAAAAATATTTAATTTTTTATAATAATTAAATTTAATAATAATGTAAAATAAGTAATATTAATTTTACTAGAAAAAATTTTTGAAATAGACTAATTTGATCCTAATTTCAAAATAGATGGAGCCTAATTCTCTTTCTCTAAAATGAGGAGAGAGGAAAAAAATATTCAAATATTATAAATTAAATAGACATAATACCATGGTTCTAGATTCTTTATATTAAAAAAAACATGATATGCGTTCGGTACCAAGGTGCTAAGATTGTTAGGGAAATGAGTAATTATTAAGCATTATAAAATCTTGATTCAAAAGCTTGTCATTTTGAGGAGAGAAAAAAAAAATCTAATATATCCTAATATATTTCCTTAAAAATTTATTGATTTTGTTACTGTTAAAATCCTCAACATCAAAAAAGAAAAATAAAAATGCAATTTTTCATAATAATAATAATAAGATGAATTAGATTTTTAGTATTTTTATATAATAAAAAATAACAAAAATATTGTTTTTCACGTGTTCTGACGGGCAAGGCCGTCGCAATCTACCAGTTATCCTAGACAAAGACCTTGACGAATACCGAAAACGAAACCCTGTCTTGTCGTCGCAGTTGAAGACGGGAACCGTCGCTTCCACGGAGTGCAAATCTTTTCTCAGTACCCGGCGGCTTCGATTGCCGTCGCCTTCCTCCTCCTCCTCCTCCTCCTCCTCAAATACCGCAAAGTATCGTCTACATCCGCTGCATCTTCTGATCACTTCCAATAAATTCCCTAGATTTACTCGCATTTAGCATTTCCCCATTACGCATTCGTTCCTCCTCCGTCTTCTTCCTGTGCTGAATCTCCATCGCGCTATGGTGATCTTGGACCTGTTTCCTCGTCTTCCGCCATTAACCCTCCGACGAACGGCCCCCAAGTGCTCTCCCTCTACCGCCGCCTTCTGCTCGCCTCGCACATCTCTCCTCCGGTTCCCTCTCCAGCAGCGCCTCTCTTGTGTTTCCTTCAAATGCTCCGCCGCCTTTTCCGCCTTGGCTGCTCCAGGTGTAGTACGTCAGACGCCACTCTGGTTCTTGGAAAAAAAAATTTTGAATCTTGTTGATTGCCTGATAGGTGTTTGTTTGTATTTCCAGCCGAAAGGGATGAGGCAGCCAAGTTTGCAGAGGCCGCCAGGAAGGGCAACCTGGTGCCGCTTCGGCGGTGTATATTTTCTGATCATCTGACTCCTGTGGTGGCGTACCGCTGCTTGGTGAAGGAGGACGACCGGGAAGCTCCGAGTTTTCTTTTCGAGTCTGTAGAGCAAGGGCCCAGAGGAACTAATGTCGTAAGCACTGTCTTGTGCTCTCATTCTTGTTCCATTTATGTGACTTTTCTTTAAAACAGATCCTGCCTGTAGGGTCGATACAGTGTCGTTGGTGCTCAGCCAGCGATGGAGATCGTGGCCAAGGAGAATGTGGTTGTCGTCATGGATCATGAAGAGGGAAGAAGGACAGAGGAGCTTGTGGATGACCCCATGCAAATACCTCAAAGGATCATGGGGGGATGGAACCCTCAGTTAATTGACGAGCTTCCTGATGTTTTCTGTGGTAAATTCCTTCTTCTGTTTCTCCTTGTGAGAAAATTATGTGATGATTTTTGTAAGGTTGGATGTGTCTAGGGAATTATGCTGTTCCATACAATTTGGGTCAGGACATATGTACTCAACCCAAGAAAATTTTTGAGATGACATTTGATATGAAATGTGGTACTTCTTCCTACTGTAATCCATGCTGATTCTCTTATATCATATAAAAGTATGAAAGGTGCTCTTTTATGTTAGTGAATTTTATTAAGTTTGGTTGGTTGCTAATGCTTTTCACTTTTAAGGTGATAGCATTTAAATTTTCAAAAATCATACTAATATGCGATGTGATAAATAAGCTTAGCAGAAATTGGTATATATTTGTGAAGAAGAATGGTTTTTGCACTGGATGCTACATTCCACCACCAATAATTTTGTATTTTCTCAATATTTAGGCTGCCATATTGCCAGCCAAGGTAGTTGAAATGCTTAGGAGACCCTAGGTGGTGAACCTTTATAATGTTTTGGTATATTCTGAAACATGCTAGTAAATGCACAAGATGAAATGTTATGTGAAATTTGAAATCATATACAAATATATTTATTTGAAATTGTAGGTTAAAAAAAATTCTTAGCTTACAATTCTAGGTAGTTGCTCACAATGCAAAACTAGGCAACCAAGTTATGCCAAGCATTGACTTGGTGGTTGTACCTACTTTTTGTATATGAGAGTTCATTTGTTTGATTCTTGTTGGCCTTGTTATTCTCAACAAAAAAAAAAAAACTAGGCACATGATATATCCACTTTATATTGATTCTCAACCTATCGTTATTTGTTCATTTCAAGTCTCGGATGAACTGAAATATCTACATAAAACTTTGTAGTTGCAGTTTGGAAAAAAATAAAAAATTCAACAATGCTTGGGTTTTCAGGAACATATTCTCTATGCTTAAACTAGCTTCTCTAGAAAAAAATAACGTTTATATCTATCTGTGTGCAAGCAAAATTACTGCTTGTACTAGCCCACTGGATGAGAGTTGGTTCATGGAATGTGCATGTTGCATTCAGTTTGTGCTCAGAATTAGAAGAATGAAGTTCTATCTTGAATTTCAAATGCTAAAACAATTTCTATTTTCTCTACAGGTGGATGGGTAGGCTATTTTTCTTATGATACTGTAAGATATGTAGAAAAAAAGAAGCTTTCCTTCTTTAGTGCCCCTAAGGATGATCGGAACCTGCCAGATGTTCATTTGGGTCTTTACAATGATGTTCTAGTATTTGATCATGTTGAAAAGGTACCTTTTTTTGTTGCTCTGCATATGTCTGGATATGTCCACCTTTGGTAGATATCAAATGAATATCCTTATTGCTGCAAATTTGTGTGGCCTATATATTAGAATGGGATCACTTTTCTCAGGATATGGCATGTGCCCAAGCATTTGATGCTTGTTTTAAGAAACCTTGCTGTGGTATTTTATGCACCGAAACAAATTCGCCATGGATATCACACAGTTATTCTTGAGTAATCTCACATTATTCTGCACTTGCCACACTAGTATGTGATTTCAGAAGTCTTATTTTCCATGTTCTGACAAGGCAAATTCCCTTCAATGAACCTAATTTTTATGTATTTATTCTAAAAGATCCACCTATATTCTGCATGTCTGATTTCCTTTAAGATCTGTTGGTCTTTTGCTCTGTATGTTATTTATTCAATTTTTATTTATTTATTCTAAAAGATCCACCTATATTCTGCATGTCTGATTTCATTTAAGATCTGTTGGTATTTTGCTGTGTATGTTATTTATTTTTTTTAATCAAGACTTTTGCTGTGTATCTTGGCCTTCAGTAATTGCTTTGTTAGTTGCAGCAATTAAACATAGTTGTGCACTTTAACAAATTTTATGGTGTTATGCTTCTGATGGATCTACTTTGGTATGTTATTTCATCACATGGCCTCAGAAAGCACATATCATTCATTGGGTGCGACTAGATCAGTATACCTCCATCGAGGAGGCCTATATTGATGGGAAGAATCGTTTAGACAATTTTCATTCTAAGGTGCACAATATTAACATGTGAGTTACTAGCATCTTTGCTCCATACCAGTGCTGATATTTCTTTTTATCTTCTATGTTGCCTTGTTCTTAAGTATTAAGTTATTAACTGTAATGGTTCTTTGGTCAGCCCAAGATTACCTGCTGGATCAGTTAAATTGCAGACAAGCCTTTTTGGTACTTCATTAAACAAGTCCACAATGACAAGCGAAGCATATAAGAAGGCCGTTTTCCAGGCCAAAGAACATATTCTGGCAGGAGATATATTCCAGATTGTCTTGAGCCAGCGTTTTGAACGGCGAACTTTTGCAGATCCATTTGAAGTCTATCGAGCTCTAAGGATTGTGAATCCAAGTCCATATATGGCTTATTTACAGGTAGACCTGCTCTTTCTGATCAGTGGTTTCGTTGCATTTTTGCGTCTATACACTTCAGCCATTCTGAGTGTACATGGCATTAAGCATTACCAGTCATGTATAATATCTATCAACCTTTCACTTATAAATTCTGACAAATTCTATTTTTTGTCAGGCTAGAGGATGTATTCTTGTCGCATCAAGTCCTGAAATTCTTACTCGTGTAAAGAAGGTAAGTTGAAATTTGAATATTATTTTTTTAACTAGTATGTGTGGAATGAAGCTTCTAGTAATGATCTAACTAGTGTGGGTGGCTTATTCTTCTTTCATCGCACATGGTGCTTCTGCGAAACTCTTGGCTTGTGTAGAAAAAAGATTTAGTAAAATCTGATATCCATGTCAGCATATTCTTATAGTTACTTTCGAACCAAAGGCACGAGAGGATTTTCAGAGAACTGAATGACTTGATGTGTGTGTGGTTGAAGTGCCTAGAGCCCTAACTATGACGACTTTCCAAATTCTGAGGCCTACTAGTTTAGGACCCACTGTGTTGACATTAGTTATCATGGTGGATGACTCATTCTTCTCTCGCTTATACTTCCCATGTATTAGTTAAAACAAATAATGTCATTGTGATGTCGCATTCTTCTCTGTTTGCTCATGGTGCGTTTCCAAGCTCCTTTTTTATCTAGTCATTTGGTTTAATTCATATGCATTCTCAGTATTTATGGAAGTAAAAAATCATAATGTCATGAGCATGATTTCCACGAACACAATTCTAATAATGACTGTAATGCCATTCACGATCATTGGACAAGATATGGTTGAAAAAAGAGACAGGGACCGTAGGCTGATATTCACCCTGCCTAACCACTGGAAGGGGTAAGCAAGCAACAGTGAAATCCATTGAGAAGGATAACAAAAAAAAGCAGCAGTTATGCAAGACAGAATCTAGTTAACAAATATTGGGAAACAGCCAACATGAAGCCAGTAATTGATGGTAATCTCCCATGACCTATCTTAGTCCTTAGACAAGTCTAACTTGATGACCATCCAGGGAGCAAACTGGGGGACATTCTCAATTGATTGCATGATTGTGGCTTTTTACCAATCTTCAGGTAGATTTTTTGTTCTTATCCTATCAACATATACTCTCTGCTCTTACATTTGAACTTGACATCTTTTGCAATTGTGTTGTATGATGGGGGTTTTGCTTGTGAAATTGGCAATTTTTTTTCTTTTATACTTGTAGTCATTCATTCAACTTATAAATTTCATGAGTATGTCTGACCTTAGATATCTATAACCATTTGCAATCTCTTGCTTTGCTACCAGAGAAAGATTGTTAACAGACCACTTGCGGGAACAGAGAGAAGGGGCAAGACAGAGGAAGAAGATCAGTTCCTTGAAAAGAAGCTACTGAAAGATGAAAAGCAATGTGCCGAGCACATTATGCTTGTAGATTTGGGGCGCAATGATGTTGGAAGGGTTTGTGTTGTTTTCTCGATAATCTTTTCCATGCTTAGCTGACTATTCTAAATTCTTGCTAACTTGTTTAATGTGCTTGACTGATCATGGGCACATTTTCTAGTGATGATATGCTTGATCCTTCCACTTTTTGTTGTTCAGTGGCTAAACATAGATGGATGCCTTTATCTGAAACATGGACATATTTAATCATACCTCATATCCTCAATGGTGTTGTTTGGTAGTGATGGGCTATGTCCAAAAAACTGAAACTCAGCAGCATGTTGTCATGAGCAATAAATATCTGATATTAAATTATAGGAAGGCTGAACATTTCTTTGTTTGCGTTGTGGGGATTTTGTTTGTACTTCTCTTTTTGGTTAAAATTAGGTTAGCTTATCTTCCTCGCTCAGACACAAAAATATTATTGCTACAGGTCTCAAAGCCTGGTTCCGTAAAGGTTGAGAAGCTAATGAACATTGAAAGATACTCACATGTGATGCATATCAGCTCCACGGTTAGACTCTTTACTTGCAATTGAATTGATCATCCCTTTTGATTATTGAGTATTTCAGTTATGTCAAAATTTATAGTAAGTACATTAGGTAGACATCATTTTGCTAATCTTTTTGATGGTTTATAGATGGTTTATAGAGAATTATTACATGTTGTCACTTCATTGCTTATTACTTTTTTTTTTTGGATATGTTGATACTTTGAGATTGACGCTACTGTTGTTCCTTCTTTCCTTTGACCATCTAACATTAAATGTGAAATTCAAAACCCATCCATTTTGCTTGCATGAATGTCTTCTTTTGTGGTTTTCTTGAATCAAGAGATTCCATTAATGACAAACTTCAGCACCAAATCCGAAAGCATGAAATTTGGGGGCACATAAGGGCCTTTCTCGATTGCACTTCCCATGTACTCCAAAGCACTACTCTATGCGAAAGTCTTAGAGATTCATTAGCTCAAGAGACACATATGTATTACTTTATTCTGTTATAAGCTATAGGATTGATTTTACAAGCTATGCATTTAGTGGATTTGGAATGTCTCATGCGGTCAACCCATTCAAACTCAGCACTATGTGGGCTCGTGCATAAGGTAAACATGGCAGGGGATTGTTGGTTAGCTAATACTAGTACTAAGTCTCAAGTCCCAATAGCTGCTTATGTGAAAATTTGATTTGTTTTGTTCTCTGTATGATGAGCCTCGAGGTAAACTATTTGTCAAGTACATTGTACATGTGAGTTTGGCGAGAGATTATGGATGTTATCTATATGTTCAGGGTTTTGCTATTCTCTAGGTAAGTTGCTTAACATTGATGGATTACCAAAGATATGCTTTACAAAATTGGACTTCGGCATATTTCAAGGTTTTGATGATGAAGGATGAGTATCCCAATTGATCAAACATTGCTCTAGGGTGGATACTGCAGAAAGGTGTAGGCATCACTAAAAGAAACAGAAAATTTCATGAATTAGGGGAAAGGAATAATTCATATTTGTTTCAAATGATCATCAATGTTTGCAAGATGCAGCTTTCTGTTGTACCACTTGAAGAGAACAAAGATGATCTTTAAATCCTCAAGAAGGAATTCAAGTATTTTTCTCTTACCTAAAATAGAACTATTAACTCATACGAGAGAGAGTGTAATAAATAGCAGGATTCATCATACAATCAGCATTAAGCATCAGAATATGATTCAAGTTTCCAGTTGGATGGTGCAATAAACGTGTCTCCGATCAAGGTTGTGTTTTGCTTGTGACTTGAGATAACTGAAGCAGGTCTGTGTTCTCTATAGTTGTTCCTGATAAGAAATGAACAATTTTCGTATTGCTATACAATCTGGAATACTGCCATGCAGTTGAATAAACTTTTAATTTGTTGACCTTGAGGTCTTTGAATAAAAGCTAATGGAGATTTATGTGACATTTTAAACATTGTTAACAGGTGACGGGGCAGTTATTTGATCACCTTGAATCCTGGGATGCTCTCCGTGCTGCACTACCTGTTGGCACTGTCAGTGGTGCGCCAAAGGTCAGTTTTTTCATCCTTCGCTTACTCAGGAACTAATATTTTCCACACATTAAGCTTTAACAGTTAAACTAATAACAATTTTGTAGGTAGTGCTGCTTTTAATAAGTTGTTCCTGTTAATTTGGATAATCATCCATCACAGTACTTGCTTTGTATATTCTGAATCAACCTCTATGAACTGTTCCTGACCAATGATAATATTATTCTGTTAGATGTCAATGAGCCAATATAGCAAATGGAATTAAGTTCTGTTTTTCAGCTATAATCAACAATGAGCATCGATATTTTGCGGTCCACATTTTCTTGAGTGGCCTTGCTAGTACCAAATTTCTAAGTAGCATAATATATTCTGTAACTGATTTAGCAGGACGACAAATTCTTTTTATTGAAATTGTACCCACTATAGTTTGCCTCTCTTGCATCTCATACCCCTAGAGACTAGAATCCATTCACAAGGAAGTTTTGCTGTGTGACATGACTTACATTGTTGGATTGTCTACTGTCCTTTTTCCTCCATTTGTCTAATTAATTCAATACTGAGTATGAATTCTGTGGACATCTTCCCCTATCATTTTTATGTGCATGTGTTGTGGTCATTGGCAACCTTGTCTGGTGGATTTGTTTTGATGCTACCGGTGGACTTGTCTGGTTTTTGGGTTGTACAAAACTGCAATTTCAGTATCTTTTCTTTATATGGCATTTCCATTTCTGAGATGTCTCTATTTCAAAACTGCAAAAATTTAACCTCCTATGGTTGCAGTTGTTGAGATTGTTTTTATTGATGCAAGTGAGATAGATGAGGAAAGATAAAATATTTTGCCTCTAAAATGTGGCGCATAACAAAAGTTTGAACCAAAATTTGTTGATTAGGTTGTTCTACTCTGTTGTTCTTTTCCATCATAGGACAGACCTTCAAATCTGCACTGTTATGCACCAAACATGACCATGGATAATTTTAGTATCTGTTGATGCAATTTCAGTTTCCATCGGCGTAAATTATTTTTTATTTGAACTCTCTGTTACATCATTTCATTTTCAATACTCATGACTCCATTTTCAGGTTAAAGCAATGGAGCTAATTGATCAGTTAGAGGTGACAAGGCGAGGGCCTTACAGTGGTGGATTTGGAGGAATATCTTTCTCTGGGGACATGGACATTGCGCTTGCTCTTCGAACCATTGTTTTTCCAACTGCAACCAACTACAATGCCATGTACTCTTACAAAGATTCAAACCGGCGGCGGGAATGGGTGGCTCATCTTCAGGCCGGAGCAGGCATCGTTGCAGACAGCAATCCAGATTTGGAGCAGAAAGAATGTGAAAACAAGGCTGCAGCTTTAGCCCGTGCAGTCGATCTTGCAGAGTCTGCATTTGTAGTGTAGTCACTCTCCTAAAAACTTAGTTTTACCCTTTCCCAGTCTTGTGTGTTTGCATTTTTATAATTTAGAAAATTAAATTAACAATGAGAATAAAAATATTTTATCTGTAGTGGTGTTAGATTTGTTCTGTTAGACAAATATGACAGTTTGCTAGTTTACCTGCATTATCAATGGTTAGCCTAATATTAAAGAAAATGTCGGGTGCTCTTTGCAAAAAGGAAAATTATTGGGCGTTATTTGCAAATTTCTAAAATTACGAAAAAAAAAAACTCTATTTTAAATGAGATATTGATCAATCAATGAGATGCAGAATCTCTTTGTAGTAGTCTGGCGTACTATGTTATTGATTTGAAAATAATTTTTGTGAAGGATATCATTGTCAGTGTGTATTGTGCGATCTGATCTGAACCTAACTCATTTATAAAAGTATATCCGATTTCGCTCCAACATCAAATCTGGGTTTCGGTCATGCTAGCTTGGTCTGCAGAAAATTTTTTTAGCAAAAATAAAAAAAAATCAACAAAAATGGTATGCTCTTACTAGGTTAAGATTTTAGAAAAATTCACGGTTTGATGGTTTGTTCTTGGCGGTCTCTCAATGGACGTAGTTTATGAACCGTCCATCAGGCAAATCAGCTCACAGTGAGCCTGTTCTGTTGAGGTGGAGAAGAATCCCGCCAATGGATGCGCTGGAAGGCACACAGCGCCAACACGCCCCACAACCACTCCTCCACTTCTCCACAGCGCGCCCAAGGTGCAAATCCACGAGGAGCTGCATCTCCAGTGGATCTTCTCCTCCCATCCACATAATTGCACTTCTTTACTCGCTTTTGATACTACACAGTCATAGCAGCCCCTCCTGCCCATTTCTTCTCCTTCCTCTCTGTTTGAAAAGCAAACATCTCTCCCAGAGCACAATACTCAACCGCAGTGGCCACCCTGCCGTCCATGTCTCCCTGCTTCAAGCCCTCAGCCCGTCGTCCTGCTGCCTCCAGGCTCAAGCTCTCCACTGTTTGATACCAACACTGCTTTTGCTTTCGGGAAATCAATTTTATGATGGTCGACTCGTTAACAACAGGTGTTTGCTTTGTTCTTTTTCAGAGGAAAGAGATGACGCAACGAAGTTTGCAGAGGCAGCGAAGAAAGGGAACCTGATGCTGCTGCATCGCTGCATATTCTGATCATCTGACTCCTGTGCTGGCATGTCGCGGCCTGGCGAAGGAGGCGACTGGGAAGTCCCCAGCTTCCTTTTTGAGTCCGTATAGCAAGGACCCAAAGGATCCGCTGTCGTAAGCGATGATGATTTCTGCTTTGGCGTTTGCATTGAACTCTGATGATGGATGAAGTCTTCTTTTTCTATTACATGAAATGCTGTGGATAGGGTCAGTATAGTGTGGTCGGTATGCAGCCAGCTATCGAGATTGTAGCGAAGGAGAAAATGGTGGTGATCATGGATCACTAAGAAGGAAAGAAGACTGAGGAGATTGTAGAGGACCCAAATGCAACTATCCCGGAGGATCATGGAGACTTGGGTCCCTCGTTTAATTGATGAGCTTCCCGATGTTTTTTGTGGTAAATTCTTAGGTTCCTTCACTTCTCGTTGCCAGATAGTGAGCAATCGTTTTTTTTCTAAAGCGTATTGCTTGAACATTTAATTCAATATCGTTCTAGATAGTAGCTTTTGAACTTGAATCCAAAGATATAACCAATATCATTATCCTCTCTTTGTTTATTCTCTGACAATGAGAAACAGGAGAACAAACGGATTTACCACACAACATTGTGTAGTTCATCAATTAATTGAAGGTTCCAACTTTACCTGATCTGCTGAGGTACTTCCATTGGATCCTCTACAAACTCCTCTGTCTTCAATCCTTCATCACGGTCCATTATGACCACCATATTCTCTTTTTTTCATGATCTCTATAGCTGTCTGTGTGCAGACCACACTATATCGACCCTATCCACAACATTTTTTGTAAAAGGAGAAGAACTCTTCATCGTTGCTTGCTGTCTTAGATGATGTTGAATTATGCTAAAGCAATGTGCTAGGTTGTTGGCATTGTATGGTTATTTTTGAATGAAGGATTGCCTCAGTTTACTATTGTTTCTGATGTGATTGCTTTGCATAAGATCGATAGCAAAGGCATAATGCTATAATGTTCCTTCATTTTTCATGTTTTCATCTGCTCTGCTAAACAGTATTCTGAATAATTCTCTATTTCAATATCATTATCATTGTTATAGTCACAGGAGTCATGCCTGAGTTTGTGTGCATTTTCCCCTGAATAACTCCTAATCATGGTGAAAAAGAGTTTAAAGAAATGTGTGATGGATTTTTTTTTCTTGCATACTTTTGATGATGTACAACAATGTTCTTTAGATTTTGGCCCAAGAATTTATGCCAAATCAGGAAACTTTTTGGAATAACATTTGTTATGAAATGTGATATTACTTATGGCAAATCTTGTCCATTTCATTGATTTCATATCAAAATGATAAAATGGGTTCTATTTGGTTACAAACAAGTTGTATTATATTTGGTGGCCTCTTAATACATTCAAATTCTAGGGGATAGAAATCATGACATCCTAAAAAGGAGTTTCTCATTTGTACTTATTTATTTCCTTTAACATCCTTGTGGATTGATTTTTGTTGGGAACTGGGTAAAATTGTAACATAGGAGATAAGTACAATGATTTATCATCAGAAGCCTACGTCAAAAACATAAGTTACCTTTGTGCACATAATATTCAGTATAAGGTTAGATGTGTTTAAACAAAAGTAAAAATAATTGGGTTTGGAAAAATATTAATAGATAAGAGATATTAGAGACTATTATTTGGAAAATTTTCTAGAGACACAAATTAGGATAATCTTGAAATCCAAATTTGCTTAAGAAAATGATTGTGATTTAGCATACCCTGTAATACATATGTGCCATCAGCATTTACCAATAATTCTGATTCTAAATGGTTTTGTATAGATCACAAGTTGGAGCTGTGAAACATCTATACATGTTTCAGAAATTATGCAGTTTGTTGGGATGAGATCAGCCTTCAAGTAACTTGCTCCAATCAGAACTACGTTGTTCATTTATTAATGTTCATGCAATAGGAATTTGGCTCTCATATATGCACCCTATGAATGTGACAATGCAGAATATGGGACAGATATGACAGTGCTTGATTTTTCAAAAATCATAGTCATCTTGATTGCCATGTCTAAACCTTACTAGAAAGTGGCAACAATTGTGCACCAATATGAATTTTGTATTTTACAACATCCATGCTATATTGCACCATCATAATTTTGTATGGTCTCATATTCAGGGAAGCATTGGCTGTAAGTGCTTCCATATCGGTTTTAAAAATTCTCTAGATTGTGGTGAAATAGCATATGCAAATTAATATTAAAATCACATTGAGGAGCATACAATAAAACTTTAAAACTTTCACTTGCGATTCTTCATTCTGGGTGGTTGTGTTAAAAGTGAGACTAGGCATTAGTAAAGACCTTGCACTTGCTTTGTTAAGCAGGGTTCAATTTATAGGAGTAGACTGCTTAAGTATCTGTCTTTATAATTTTCTCTGGCACTGCTGTAATGTTTAGTTATTTGTCCATTACTCTTCTTTCGTGGAACAAATAATTCATAATGCTATTCAACTCAAGGTTGTGAAGATAAATAATGACAACAATGCATTTGTTGCTATAGAAAATGTTTTTAATCTCAAAACTGGCTTTTCTCAAGGAACATTAACTATCCATAGGTTACTAGAAATTACTGGTTATAGTAGCCTACTTGATGCGGCGGATTCATGCTACATTCATGTTACAAAGCCTATGCCTTTAGTGTCTATAATTAGAGGTGTTGAAATTTTATTTTGAGTTTCAATTCTTTCGAATGCCCTGCAATTTTCATTTTATTTGCAGGCGGATGGATGGGTGGGGTATTTTTCTTATGACACTGTCCAAGATGTGGAGAAAAAGAAGTTTCCATTCTTGAATGCTCCCAAGGATTGACTGGAACCTCCCAGATGTCCATCTGCATCTTTACAATAATGTTGTTGGTTTCAATCATGTTGAAAAGGTATATCTCCTTGTTGCTTGCATAGTATTGATATGTCCACCTTTTGTAGATGACAAGCAACAATACTTACAAATGCAAATTCATTCAGCTTTTTGATCCCATGAAATTTCTTACTTTTCATGTAAATTCCCTTACAAAAACTATTTGTATTTCCATTTATTGCAAAAAATTCACCATAATTATACAAGTGTGTTTATTTCATTCCAGATGTTGTTTTCCCACTAACCTTGTATGTTGAACCTTCAGTAATTAATGTGCTAAATGTAGCACTTGAACCATAATTGTGTACTTCAACAAGTTTCAAGGGATCATTGTGCTCCTGGTTATCTAATTTTGTACTTCTGCAATGTCACATGGCTTCAGAAAGCACATGTCATTCATTGGGTCCATCTATATTGATACACCTCTATCAATACTGCCTATATTGATGGGAGGAATCAATTGGACTTTTGGCTTTTTAGGATGTAGAATGTTAATATGTGAGTTGCATAGTGACTATCTTTCTTTATCTTTGTGTCTGCTTGCTGTCTAGTAAAAACTCTAATGGTTCTTTCCTCAGCCCAGTACTATCTGGTAGATTAGTCAAATTATAGACATGCCTTTTTGGTAGCTGATTGAAGATGTCAACAATGACAAGGGAAGCATCCAAGCAGGATGTTCTGCAGGCCAAAGAACATATCCTGGCTGGACATATTTTCCAAATTGTGTTGAGCCAGTGTAATGAGCACCAAACTTTTGTAGATTCATTTGAAGTTTATAGAGATGAATCCAAGTCCTTACATGGCCTATGTACATATAGGCTTACTCTTTCTGACAATTTTTGTGTTCTCATTGTGTTTTTGTATCTCTACTTTTTGTGTTTTTGCTATCATCCCTCGTATAATAAAATTTTCCTTTTTATTTTTGTCAGGCTAGAGGATGCATTTTTGTGGCATCAAGTCCTGAAATCCTTACACATGTAAAGAATGTAAGTCAAATGTGTTTTCTTAAATAATGCTTGGGCATTATTAGGCTTCTTTTGAATTAACAATGCAGGTTTCTCTTGCTTTGACAAAGGAATAACCTTAGTACTATGTTGCTTCAGTATATGCTATAATTTTGTAAACTATAGAGGCTTACATGAAAATTTTTTTGCATAATCTATTATTTGTGTTCATTCCCATGTTTTTAGTTTTATATTTGATGTGTTTTGGCTTATTAAGAATCAAGAGCACAATATAAAATTTTAAAATATCTTTTGACCTATCAGAACAACATTATTTCTGATTTTTTGGATTAAATTTTATATCCTTATTGAACAAGAACTTCCTATTGGAAATATTTTGCAATCATGTTGCGTGATAGAGTTTTTGCTTCTTAAATTAACTATTCTCATTTATGTTTTTATGGTCTATTTTTCATTTTACTTTTTTGAAAAAATCCATTTGACTTTCTTATAATTCTTTTAAGTTGTCTAAGTATACATCACTACAACTCTTTATGTTGTAATTTCCTCTTTAGAGGGAAGTACTTTATCACTATAGTAGATATTTTTCACATTTCCTAATCATTATTAATACTATAATTCTAAAAATGCTTGTATCTTGATGATTTGCAATATTTGCAATATATTTTTATTGCATTCTCATTTTTATAGAGCATGTAATTATTAAGATATACATAAATTTTTGTATACCAGAAATCCATATTTTTGACATATTCTATGTCTCGCGATAAGAATAAGAGAATAAATCTTATTTATAGAATGTTTTCTTCAAAATTTCTAATACAATATTGAACGAGTTGCTAATTCAACAATATTTGGACTTTGTGGTCATCAATCATAAAATAAAAAATAAAAAAGTAAAATTCTTACATTTTAGATACAATTTACAATTAGATTTATTAAATACTTTGAAGACTTTCATTTTATCCTCTTAATTGACATTTCAACGTTTATAGCATTGGTGCCTGTAGAGAATTCTCAAGAATTAAATGTCTTATGTAGAAATTCTTTAATATCATTCTTTTTTTTTATCATTCATTGCAATACTTGGTACAATATCATGATAATCATGTCTCTTGCCATATTTTGCCTATTCTTTATGAAATATCTAATTAATACATCACGTATTTCATTCTCTTACTAATACGTGTTTATAAATTTTATCTTTTATGTGATTATGTATATTCACACGATCAATATAAAAATACCTTATCTTCTGATCTATTCTCTTGTTCATGTGGGTAAAATTAAGAAATATATTATCTTTTATATATCTTTAGTCTACTCGATTTTTTATGTTGATCCAATGCTTGATCATGAAGCTACTAAATATACATAATAGTGCTTCTTATGCTTTATATATATGCAATAATTTTATCAAGAAAATTTTTTAGAAAACTAATCTAATGCCATCTGCCAATTCTCATCACAACTAATTACATATCAAACAAATCTAAATTTAGCAAATTATCTGGAGGAGGATGACTTGCTCGCCAATCTAGTGGCAGCTCGAGGAGAAAGTGGCTCATGCTGGTGTTGGTTGTGGAGGAGGGCTCTTGGAGGAGGTGCTCACGGAGGAGTTAGATGCAATAGAGGAGCACATGGAGAGGTGGTTGCGCCAAAACTACTCAAGGAAGGGAGGGGATTCTCTTAGTGGCGTGGGCAAAGGTTTGCAAATTTTTAGATTGGAATTGAGTTAAATAAAAGAAATTCACGACACTTAATAATATTGACAATTGTGTTTCCGTTTGAATTTTGATTATGGTTAAAATAGAGTTAAATAAGTTTGGTAAGTCATGAAAAGTTTCAAAATTAGTAATTTTCATCCAAAATCATAAGGAATTAAAGATTAAGATAAAATTCAAATATGATGATTTGAAAATAAAAGGATGATGATACTTCAAAGATGAAGCTTGAAGGTCAATTCGAGAGCTTAAAAGTGCTCCAGATGCAATATTAATTTAATAAACTAAATTTAATATTTATTTTTTTGTTGAGTCAAGAATTTAATTATTAATTTATTAGAGATTTTTATTTAATTCATTAATTAACTTATAAATGCTTTCATCAATTTATTTTATATTTGTCCAAATTAATTTAGTAATGTATTAAATAGTCAGTTAATCAAATTTATAAATGAATTTTTAGTTGAATTTTTGTTATATACGGTTGTCCGAACCTATTAGACAAAAAAAATAATATTTTGGTTTTGCAAACTTTGATCATTCGAATGCATAAAAACAAAACTTAAAAGCTAGATTTAGTTCTAATGGTTATATAAATATTTGAAATTTTTTTGCTCATAGAGGAAAAATAGGTTTTGCATTTTTAAAATAAGATCTTATATCCCAAAACCTCAATAATGAACCCTAAGTAATTTTAACATTCAAATCCTTAATTGCTCTTATATTTTGATCTTGAGATGCTTTTGTTTGAGTAGTTTTTTATTTGTTTTTTTTATTTTTTATTATTGTAATTTTTTTAAATTGTTAGTAAAGATTTGAGTGTTTTTTAGGCTTAGAAGAGAGTTGAGAGAAAGTGACTCTTGTAGAGTGACATTTGCAAAACATAAGAAAATTTGTATAGATATAATTTTATTATAAGAAAACGACACTCGTGGGTTGAGAGTTGATGTAAAAATTTGATTTCAACTTAAGAAATATTCCTAATGGAGTGATTGAAATTTTTAAAATTAAAATAAGAGCTGTGGATTAGGTGCGATTGATTGTCGAAGCATATAAAAATTGGTATGTTCTATTCCAATTCTCTTTCATTACTTGTACTTTTTAATACTTACATAATTATGTGGATTAATCATTCTCATTTGAATTGAGAACTAATCATATTCTGGAAAAAATATTTTAAAATCTAATTCACTACCGCCAATGTTACCAATTGGGATAATAACTTGCCTAATAGGTGCTGGAAATTAATAAGCTTTGTGAGTTAAGTGCTGGGTAGGCACTTTTTATTGTAGTGCTATGCAATGTCATAGTTTTGTTAACAAGAAAAGATTGTCAATAGACCACTTGCTGGAACATAGAGGAGGCGTAGGATAGCGGTGGAAGGCTGGATGCTTGAAATGAGACTACTAAAAGATGAAAAGCAAGGTGCTGAGCACATTATGCTTATGGACTTGACATGTAATAATGTCAGAAAGGTGTGTGTTGTTTACTTGATATGTGCTAATCTTTAAGTTCAATGTGTTTAAACAATCATGGATGCTAGGTAAATAATATGCTTGATCTGCCTACTCTTTGTTGGGTTCATGGTTGCCTTGTAGATGAATGCCTTTGAGTGCCACATGGACATATGCATGTCTTGTGCGAGCAAGAAGTTTTCTTTTTAGTTTTCGATATGCTCAGTGGTGTCTGGTGTTATCGTAATTACACATATGAATTAAGTGACTGCTATTGAATTAATTGTATGTTGTGCATAAGGTTGAATTTCCTTTCATTATTGGGTTTTTATCTATTCACTCTGTCAAGGAGAAATTAGATTTGTTTAGCTCCTTTGCTTAAGCCTAATAGTATTCTTGCTACAGGTTCCAGAACTGGTTCTGTTACGGTTGAGAAGCCAATGAATATCAAAAGATACTCCAATGTCATGCACATCAGCTCCATGGTCAGACTTTTCCTTTGTAAATAAAATTGATTATCCTTTTAATTTATTGGCTAGTTAACTATGACATGATCAAGGAATCAAGTACATGCGCTACCAACACCATTTTGCCACCTTTCCCATGACTGCATAGAGATCTGTGTGACATTTTAAGTACTGTTTATAGGTGACAGGAAAGTTATTTGGTCATCTCACATCCTGGGACGCTCTCCGGGTAGCATTGCCTGCCGGAACAGTCAGCAGTACTCCAAAGGTTTAGTTCAAATCATGGTTCGCGGTTTCGGCCGGTCCCGAATCGAAACCCAATTTTTCGTTTCGGTTAGGGTTTACTGTTCACTACTGTTCATCGTTACTGTTCATCTTCACCGAACGCGGGCGGGAACGCGTGCTGACGAGCGCGCTGGAGCGGGAGCTCGCCGGGCTCGAGTTCGGGCGGGCGGGCGGGCAAGACGGGGATCTCGCCCTGCTTCGGGACCCGGGTGGGCGGGCTCGCGCCGCCGGCCGGGGGGGGGGGGGGGGGGGGGGGGGGGGGGGGGGGGGGGGGGGGGGCGGGGGGGAGAGGAACTCGCGCCGGTTTCGTGTCCGAGTCCAAGGGCCATGCGCACTCGCTGGTTTGTGGGCACTCTATCGCCTATCTCGCGCTCTCACCGACCTGACTCGTACTTTCGCAAGATGAAGCCGGCCTTACACTGAGGCCAACACTATCGCCAATTTGATTTCGGCGTCAGTATCGATTTCTGTCAGATATTGATCACGTACATAATATTTTTTACGTAATTATTCATTCTCTTTTTAAATTTTTAAACATATTATAATTTTTTAATTTGAAGTTAAAAAATAATTGAAATAAAGTTAAATTTTAGTCAAAATATGATTTTCATTTTAGACATTCGATATATGATTATACTTCAGAACCGCTGTCACGAGATCGCGCAGAACTAGTTGTTCTGGCTCATATGTCTACAAATACTCGTCCGGATCATCCAGGTACTGAATTTGTAGTTTCACACCCAGATGTTCCAAACTCAACTGATGATGATTATGATGATTAGTTGTATTATCTTAAAATTTATAAAATTATGTATGTGTGAAGTACATTTTAATGAAAAGTTAAATGTGCTTATGCTAATTTTAACTTTTAATTATATTCATGTTATTTCTTATATGTTTTTTTAATATACTAATATATATTAAAAGTAGACAATATCAGTGACTAACTATCAAAATTAATATTAATTAACTAAAATAATATTTAATATTATGGTAATATTAAGTATAAATTCATTCCTAATTTTTCAAATTTTTCAAATTTTTTTTAATATTTTATCATATTTTTAATTTGAAGTCAAAGTACAGTCAAAATATAGTCAAACTCTGGTCAACACCTAATTAATAATTTTAAAAAATCTTTTGGCCAAAACCGAAACGGCTGAAACTGAAACCGAAACGGTCGAAACGGCCGAAACGTATCGGTTTCACTGGGTCCCGAAACCGAAACCGAAACCGAAACGGTAAACCTTGGTTCAAATCCTTCGTTTAAATGATGTGGAACTAATTCCTGTCATTGCTAATACTACTTCGGTTAACTGTCACTAGTGTTTAGACATTGTTGTCTCAATTTAGCCTTTCATCTAGCAACTGAAGCATTGCACACAGTCAATAAGTTTTGAAAAACATGATTTTCTTTTCTACCGGTAGTAAGTTGCGTAGTCAGGCTATTTTTTATTAAAGTGTTATAATGTTAGACGTGATGAATTAGTTTCACATTAAATATTTAATAGATAGAATTCAATATATATAGTGAAAAATACTTATATCCCAGAAGGTTAAGTTTTTGTGATGGTTTGATATTCGACGCACTATATTGATCTGGTTTGACACTCTTTCTACTCTCTCAACAAGTAGTATCAGAATTTCAGGTTCGAAATTATATAAATTTTTAATATCGAAATTACTGTGATGATGCAACTAAATTAAATCGCATGTTAATCTCTCTTAGGAAAAAAATCAAAAATTAAGAAAAAAATCCATTAGTATGGATCACACAATAAAATTAGTTAAATAAAAAGAGTACTGTGATGATGTGACTGAATTGAGTCACATGTTAGTCTATCTTAAAAAAATAAAAAAATAAGACAAAAATCTGTTAGTATAGGCCATACGGTAAAACTGATCGAGTAAAAGAGATCTTAATTAAGAGTATTAAAGTTGATGTTATCAAATTACACTTGAAGGAGAAGATTATTATAATGTTAAGTGTGATAAATTAGTCTCACATCGAATATTGAATAGATAGAGTTCAATATATAAAATAAAAAATATTCATATCTCAGAAGTTTAAACTTTTGGGATGATTTGATATTCAGCCTATTATATTAATTTGGTTTGATATTCTTTTTACTCTCCTAACAACTTTGTTATTGGTTTGGATAATCAAATCAATCTTCCATCAAATAACTTATTGTACTAATGGCACCGTGCTTGCAATGGATAATGGAAGTAGACATGGATATATATCCATCAAGTTATTGGTTCAAGTTCAGCTGCCATCTGTTGAATGGCTTTGTTCGAACACTTGTCTTTAGACCTATAGTTTCTGTACCCATGCCTCCATTTTCAGGTCAGGGCAATGGAACTATTCGATCAATTGGACATGACAAGGAGAGGGGGCCTTGCAGTGGTGGATTTAGATCAATATCTTTCTCCGGCGAAACAGACATCGCACTTGCCCTCCGAACAATTGTTTTCCCAACTGGAACCCAGCTTAACACCATGTACTCCTACAGTGACATGAATTGCCGTCAAGAGTGGGTGGCTCATCTCCAAGCTGGAGCAGGCATTGTTGCAGACAGCAATCCTGATTTGGAGCAAAAAGAGTGGAAATAAAGCTGCAGGTCTAGCTCGTGTAATCGATCTTGCAGAAGCTGCATTCGTAGAGTAGTTTTGATCTCTGCAAAACAAATTTAGTCTATTTGGAGCGAACTTGAAGTTTTTACATTCATCGAAAAGTATAGATATCAGTTTCGAGCAAGCCGTCAGTCAGTGCTGGTTTTCTTCTTCAATTAGGAGCAGTGGTCAGGGAAACGACCCAAAAGAAATTGGTTTTGGTCCAAACTCAAACCAAAACCGAAGAGTCAAGAAGCCTTATCCTTGGCACTGCTCTCTGGTCTTGGCAGATTTCTCCCACGCGATGGCGCTGGTGACGCTTGGGATGGGAACGGGAAGCTGTGTTCTTCCCATGACCACCGTCTCTCTCCAGCACCGCTCTTCTTCCCCGTCCCTTTCCTTCTCTCGTTCTGAAGCCGTCTCCGGTGCCTCCCTCTCTCTTTCCCTCCAGCAGCTATCTCTCACTGCTCCGCCGCAGTCACTTTCAGTTCCCTCGGTGTACTGCGGCAGAGGCGACAAGAAGACTGCAAAGGGCAAGCGCTTCAGGCATTCCTTTGGAAACGTGAGTAGTGCCAATTCTCGTCGCAGAACAGCTTTTTTTTTTCTTTGTTTTCCTTTCAAAGGTGGTACATTTACTGGTTAAATGATGAGTTTTGAAATTGTCAGGCGCGGCCTCGGAACAAGAAGAAGGGGCGAGGACCTCCCCGTGTTCCAATTCCGCCGGCTCCGCCGAAAAAGGACCGGTTTGACGATGGAGAGGTCGTCAAGATCGAAATTGACGAGTCCCTCTTCTCCTAGTCTGTGGGATGCAATCATTCTGTTCTCCTCCTTTTTTACGTCTCTAGATTGTGTATCTGCGCTACTTTCTTCTTGGGGATTGGATGTCGTGTTTGCTTCTGAAATATTTTTGGTCTATCCAGTAATGTGTAGTGCCTTTTTGTCATCCTGGTTTTGATTGATATCTTTCCTTCAATTTAGTTACTGGACAACGATGCAATTTTTACATGCTTAGATCTCCATGCCAGGAGTTAGAATTTTGGTCTTGCTTCTAATTGAATCTGACCACTTTGATGGACCCGTGAAATCTAATATCCGATAGAATTTTCCCATTAATCTGTTTTGAGGTAGCTAATGAGCTTCTGCAATGGAAAAGAATAGATTTTTTTTTTTTGTATTTGGTACGAAACAAGAGAATGTCACGAGTCCTCTTTCTAAAGATGTGCTACTTGAGTTTGAAAATGGAAACAAACAAGGAATTCAATTACAGTGGTAATGTATGATCTCCTGATTGTGTGCTGTGAGTTTCTTCTCACTTGAATCATCCTTGACTGTGCTTGGTAGTATGGTTAAATTCGTATTAAGCACATGCTTCAGTCGCTTGCTTTATAACGTGAGTCACTGTGTACATAATGTGAAAATAGCAATAGAATACGCCCAATGTTTGGGTCTCCCAGACATCCAACTTCTCATTCTACTCAAAAAAAAAATGCTGAAAGTCTATTGAGTTTACAATCGCAATGTAGGCCAAATGTTTGATGGCTGTGCTTAGGGCTGGCAAATGAATGAGTTGTTCGCACGTGGGCCGAGGTTGAATATGATCGATCCTTTGACCTCCACCCAATAACTTAATATATGTTTTGTAAATATAAATACATAAAATATGCTATATGTTGGCCATCAAGTCGGCTTGATTTGACTTTTTTTTGTATAGTTGTATTTTCTAAACATGCTGAAGAAATGTTATTGTCTTATCTCGGCAAATGCAACCTTAGATACCGTGTTGGTTAAGGTCAGACAAAGTTCTCGAACTAGTTTGAGCTTAGCCAACTATGGGCAGCACAAGCTCAGAGCCTTGGCTTGACTTTGAGTTACTAGTCCATCACCCAAAATTCAAGCTACGCTTGAGTCTGGACTTCTCACTCATCCTTGGCTTATTCCCATTACCATCTGTGATTCCTGTCTCGTGTGAGTTCATCCGTAGTTCCTTGATCATACAATCTAGTCTTGGTCTATGCTCCCCTGTTTTTATTTTGTAATTATCTTGTGATATTGTCCAAAAGGATGCTGCTGCAGTAATTTAAAATAAATTCCTGTTCATAATTTTTAAATATATTGCTTTATGAGTTATTTCTTTTCGTCCTCGGTTGATAATGTGATATCTCTAACTCAATACGATATTATCTCTAGACGTCTGCGGCAGTTCTATGAGAAAAAAATTCTCTTTATACATCGGTAAAAAAAAACATATTTTTTAGAGAGAGAGACTACTTCACTAATCGAGTCACACAGACATTTGACATATTCATATCTAATGATTTTTTATATAGGTGACAAAATTTATAAATTATACGAATCCTTCCATTTTCCAATTCGATTCGATCCATTCATTCGTAGATTGACCCGTTAGTTCATCGAACCTAACAATCTTCCCCTAAAGAGCTCAACGTTCTCGTTGAGTTAGTTAACACTGATAAAAAAATACAGAGTGGTTTTGATATCACTATATGATGTTTTTGAGCTCATATGATAGTCCCTTGATCTTAGAGTTTAATTTTTTTCGAACCTAACAATGTTTGCGGTCTGCGGTTCACTTGATCTTAGAGTTTAATTTTTTTCGATTCTTCGAAAAAATATTTCGTTATTGAGTTTATAACAGTCATGATATTTAACTTAATTTTAATTCTTATATTTTATCAATATGAGATTAAAAATAATTATTGTTAATGACAAAGTCTACTGCCTGTCCACTAACACGCTGATCCAGTAGGCCAAACAGACCATATGGTTGGCTGATAATTCGCAAACAAAAGTCGGCCTAATATTATGCCGTGCTTGTTGGATTACGTTATGGTCCTTTTCCCTAACTTGAGCAAAGCCCTGGTGCCAAAATGAGGACAAACACACACCACAGATACGAAGAGAATGCTGCATGTCTGAAAACAGGCATGATTGTTTGTTATCTAAACCTCATCGCCCGTTTCTTGTTGGTACACAAAGTGTAGGCATGCAGCTATCTTGTTTGACAGGAAAAACATCAGGACTGCCATCACTGAATCTGCAAGGTACTGCTCCACATGTCATTTGACTGCATCATCCAGAAATCTGCCATTCTGCGAGAGAAAATATCCCGACGAATGTTGACTCTTTCAGCTTGCAACTGTACGGCTTCTCGAGTCTGGGAGTTCATTACCCTATTGATGTCTTCTCTGGAGTCCTTTTCCCTAAGTTCATCCATAATGTCTCTTTCCGTTTTTGATTACCCTCCTTGCTGCCGCTTGAATTTGGAGAAAAATTTATACCACCACCTTATTCCATATCAAAGTGATACTGAACCCTTCCCTTATGGAGGAAATAGTGCCTGCCAAAGTTTAAGAGATCACAGAGGATTATGAAGAAAGCTTCTATTTGAAGATTGATATGAAGACCCAAAAAGATAGGATCCGGCAGATAATCGCCTATCAGAAATCTCTATATCAGTCGGCTAATTATTTGCTGCCATTATTGTCATCATTATGGTCTTCTGTTTTTTCTTCAGCCTCAGAGTGCTCCTTTTCTTCTTTGACAAGCCATGATAGTAGCCTGGCAGAGTCGATGAAGGCAAGTGGAACCTCTCTGCGGAGGTTATTTAGCATGGAGCAGACTGCACTTGCAAGCACAGATCCAGATGGTTATGGTGGCTATTCATCCACAATGGCAAAGGATCCCCCTATGTTTCCATGGGATGATACCTCGTGGTTCTTCTCCGAATCCTTGGGAAGATGCAAGGAGCAAGAAATAATTGTTGGTGGACCTATAGATCTGTCATCTTGGTTACCTATAAAACCATTCAGATTCTCTTACGAGGCTTTTGGTGCAACAAATCCTCGTAATGGGCATGAGCTGGAGTGTGAGAGCTACTTCAGCGATAAATGGTTGCATTGCTTTGCAAAGATGCGGCTGAGAAGCCGGCGAAGGCTGATGAGGAAGGCCAAGAAAAGGTCGGTCATGGTCCTGGCAGGGTTGCGCAAGCGGATACGCATTGGGTTCCACTTTTGCTTAAGGGTACGGCGACGCTTGAGGATGCTCATCTGTGGTAAAAAGTTGTAGAACTTGGCTAACCAGTAATTATGTTCTATTCTATTTTCTGCTTTGGTTCATGTTTGCTCTGTTGTGTTTACTGTACTAGTGCACATCTATTTTAAAATTCATATTGAAATCCAGCTGATTAGTTTTGGAAGGCAATGAAAAAGTTTAAATCAAGGTTTTAAGTTTTAATTTTTGTATGTTTTGGTTGTTTCTTTTTGGTCGTTTCATTCGTTTCAGTTGTTTCAAGCACGACTTGAAAAATACTAAATTTTTGAAATAATTTTTAAAGTCATTTCCTTGCAGTTAAAATTTAAAATCTTGGTTTAAATCACCTTGACATAGACATTTAGTTGAATTTTTTTCTGTATTCTCAATGTGCCAACATCATTGCTCGGAGGATTTTCCTCCTGAATTGGTTTTATTGATTGAGAGTACTCTCCTGTTTGTATGAGAGGTTGTAACTGAGTAATTTGCTCCTTTTATCCAAAAGAACATTGCTAAGAAGCACTGAACTGAGTCTCCTGTGGTGAAGTATGATGACAAGAACTTAATTTGTGAGCGAATTTTCTTTGGATCATATAATGTATTGAGATGTCGATTGATTTACATAAATATCTCATGGCAGATTCCACCTTCTTATAGGGATGAGTGCTAAACAAATGTATCTCTCATGGAGCATAAAGGTTGTGACAGTAATTCATGAACCATCATAAGCAAAACTTGATTCGCCTTAGTAGACTTTCTAATGTTCTCTTGGCTTAGCAGAACATTTTCAATGTATATTGAGCTTAATTGCCAACCAAAGGTCTATTATCTGATCTCCCAGTTGGTCGGGGAAGCTGAAGAGTTAGTCTTTCTGACAAAAATAGATTTTGAAAGATTGATCACTTGATTCCTCCAGAATGTTGGATTCTTTAGACCGATTCATACTAGAAAACAACGGGGCGAATGAGAATGAGGCCTGGCTATCCTTCCACTTGGTATTAGACACAAACAATAGATATTTCTCTGTTTTGACGATACACATATGCAGCAGAAAATATTTCAAAGCCAGCCACCTTTTGGGAGTTTTCAATTCAAGGAGATAAATATCCTTTGGGGCATCATAACTAGTGATCTGCTGTGGACTTTTTTGGCCTGTAGCTTCCTTGATTTCTTGATAATAATTCTTACTTCAGATATGGTCTTTTTTCAAGCCATGGAGACCAAGCTCGAGCAAGACCTGTTCTCTTCTTTAGTGCGGGTGCAGGTCATTAATTATTCCAAGTCCTGTCATGCCCAAGCTCATTCTTCTTTCTTTCTCACTATCCCTTTTGAGATTGGGAGTTGTCTTTCATCACAAAATGCTTACAAGAGCTATGTGCTACATCTTTGGCATCCTGACTTGGTGCATGATATCAGGAACGTCTGACGCCATGGTCACCATCTCACCAAACGAGACGGATCGGCAAGCTTTGCTCCATTTCAAGCAGGGAATAACCAAGGATCCCCTGGGAGCCTTGGCATCATGGAATACCTCAATCCATTTCTGTGACTGGAATGGAGTCATATGTGACAATTTGCGCCTCAGGACGACAGCTCTCCAACTCGACTCTCAAGAGCTGGTTGGCTCCTTGTCTTCCTACATCGCAAACCTCTCCGAGTTGACCGACATATACCTGTCGAACAATATCCTGGAGGGCTCACTTCCTCCGGATATTGGCCGTCTGTCCAAGCTTCAAGTGCTTCATCTCAATAACAATTCCTTTACCGGAGAAATCCCTGCGAATATCTCAGCTTGCCGAAATCTTCAGAGCCTCCTTCTCGGTGGGAGCCACTTTGTAGGCAAGATTCCCTCCGAGCTTGGCTTGCTGGGGAAGCTCCAAGGACTGGACCTTCACACCAACAATCTCACCGGTGTCATCCCACCTTCCTTTTCCAATTTGTCATCTCTCATCAACATATCTCTTGCTTTGAACAGTTTAGAAGGGAGTATTCCAAGCGACATTGGCAGAGTCTCGCATCTACGATTTGTCAATATCTATGGCAATTCCATTTCTGGCACAGTTCCTTCCTCACTTTTCAATATTACATCCTTGTACTATCTTGCCATGGCCGAGAATAATCTTCATGGAAGCTTTCCCGCTAACATGGGCAATACCCTTCCTAATCTCGAAGTATTTGGCGGTGGCTTGAATAATTTCACAGGGTTCATTCCAGCCTCATTATCCAATGCTTCAGGACTGACAACTCTTGATTGTGCTGACTGCATGCTAAGTGGCCCTGTGCCTCCCAGTTTTGGTGCCCTCCGACGGTTGGTTTGGTTTAATTTTGGCAACAACTCCCTCCAGGTTGATGATGCTGTTGGCATGGGCTTCCTCACTTCCTTGACAAACTGCACTTACTTAGAGGTATTGGGCTTGGACAGTAATTTATTTAGCGGCAAACTACCCAACACTGTAGCCAACCTTTCCACAAATCTCAGAATGTTTTTATTTGGTACAAATCAGTTATCTGGTGCATTTCCTGTTGGAATTGAGAACTATGGTAAACTGACCTTCCTGAGCTTGGAGAACAACTTGTTCACTGGTAGAATTCCACTTGGGATTGGGAAGCTTCAGAACTTGCAAAAAATCTTTCTCTATGGCAATAGATTCTCTGGGCAAATCCCATCATCGATTGGCAACATGACTCTATTGACTGATATAAAATTGGAGGATAACATCTTGAGCGGAAGTATACCTTCTGAACTTGGAAATTGCAAGCATTTGCAGGTACTGCATCTATCTAGAAACAAGCTTAGCGGCAGAATTCCAATGAGTATCATGAGTCTCTCTTCCTTGTCAATTTCCTTGAGCTTAGCAAGGAACAATCTTGAGGGCTCGTTACCTTCGGAAGTTGGCAACTTGAGAAGCCTTGGAGAGCTAGACCTGTCTGAAAACATGTTATCTGGTGAAATTCCAGCAACTCTTGGTGCTTGTAAGAGCCTGGAACACTTAAGATTGGAGGGTAACTTCTTTCAAGGTACCATCCCTCTGGCTTTAAGTGCATTGTCAAGCATTCAAGAGTTAGATCTTTCGCGCAACAATTTCTCTGGCCAAATACCAAGATTTCTTGAGAAATTTTCTTATTTACAATATCTAAATCTGTCTTTTAATGTTATGGAGGGTGAGGTGCCTTCTGAAGGAGTATTCAGAAATACAAGTGCATTCTCAGTTCAAGGAAACAGAGGACTATGCGGTGGTATTTCAAATCTGAAACTACCACCTTGCTCCAATCAATCATCTGATAAGAAAACAAAGCACCTGGTCATCATGTTGGCGACTGCAATTCCTCCACTTATTGCTTCTCTCCTACTATTGTTGTTATTGCCTTTCATTCATAAGAGATATTTCTCAAAAAGATCGGACACAAGGGAGGACTCTGATGCACCGTCTTTACAGATTGTTGACATCTCTGTTGGACACATCAAGGTTACTTATGCTGAACTCCACCAAGCAACAAGTGGATTCTCTTCGTCCAACCTCATTGGAAGAGGTGGGTTTGGTTCAGTATATAAAGCTTTTGACATATGCAATGAACCCATTGTTGCTGTGAAGGTATTCAATCTCGCAAGGCAAGGAGCTTCTAAGAGCTTCATGCGTGAATGTGAAGCCTTGAAAAACATTCGTCATAGAAACCTCGTCAAGATTATAACTTCATGCTCTAGTGTTGATTTTCAAGGAAATGAATTCATGGCTTTGGTTTATGAATACATGCCAAAAGGGAATTTAGAACAGTGGTTGCATCCCATGGTAACAGATAGTGAGCGCCTATTGGTGAACTTGAACATCGTCAAAAGGCTAGACATTTCAATTGATGTTGCTTTAGCACTCGAATATCTCCACCACCATTGTCATGTGCCAATAATCCACTGTGATCTTAAGCCAAGCAATGTACTTCTCGATGATGACATCATTGGCCATGTTGGAGACTTTGGCCTGGCTAGATTCCTTACAGATATCCCAAGCAAGGTCTCTCAAGATCAAACTCCATCTCTAGGGATCAAAGGATCTATCGGATATCTTCCTCCAGGTATATCTCATAAAGTTGACTTATTGCTCAAATATACTTGAATGATAAAATATTCTTTCATTTCGTGTTCTTTTGTCAAGGCGAAAAAACAGTCTATATGTGGTATGTGTTTTTGAAACACGAAACTTGTAGATTATTCTGCGGACTTTGCTTGATGCTTCCTTACTTTTTCTCTTTTTTCAATACAGTTCATGTTTATCCTTAACCATGGTAAAACAATTGTATGGAATTATCTATTAATCATGCTGCTTTTGAAATGTGATATATTATGGCTGCATTTCTCGATGTTGAGCTTGCAGAGTACGGAATGGGCGGGCGTGCTTCTAGCGCTGGTGATGTGTATAGCTTTGGGATTCTGTTGTTGGAAATGTTCACGGGAAAAAGCCCGACAGACGACATTTTTAAAGATGGTCTTACGCTGCATCAATTTGCTAAGGATGCCTTTCCAGACCGAGTTATGGAGATCATTGACAGCGATTTGCTCTTACAAGCAACCAACAACCTTGAAGGCTCAATCATATGCGAAAAATTGCAGGAATGCTTGGTGTCTGTCATTAGAATTGCCATATCCTGTTCAGAAAAATCAACTAAAATGCGGATGAATATAATAGATGTCGCAACAGAAATGCATATGATCAAGGAGATCTTTCTCGGGGCTGGAATCTATGTGGACCAAGAAGGTGAGCTTCATTTGAAGGAAAAATGTTCATCAGTAACAGAAAAATAAGGCATGGATGTTGCTCTTCTAACCATGCGGAAAGCTATGTAGATACAATGGGTAAGCAGTGGATATTGCTCTTTTGGGCAAGGTAGTCAAAACATCTAATAGGTGTCAAAATCCTAGATTGATGCATCCAAACAAAGACCTAGGTGGTTTTATTTTAAAATTACAAAGCTTTTCTTATTCATACTATACAGTGAAATATCAGCTGGTATACTGTTTATCATCCATCATGCCTGTATCCCCCAAGTTCCTAGTATTAGCTGGTATGGTACTTTTCATCCATGAGGCCTCTTTCTTTGTTTTTGATCTACCTCCCTGCTACTACTTGAATCTGGAGAAAAATTTACACCACCACCACCTTGTTCCTTGAGCTCTTCCCTCATGGAGGAGACGTCCGTACCAATGTTTCAGACGTCACAGTGGAGGATGATGAAAGAAGCTTCTATTTGAATGTTGATATGTAGGCCCAAAAAGATAGGATCTGGCAGATTATCGCTTGTTAGAAATCTCTGTCAGTCAACTAATTCTCTCCTCATAATGGACATGGGCTGGAGTGTAATAGCTACTTGAGTGATGAATGGTCTGAGTGCTTTGCAAAGATGCAGCTGAGAGAAAGCTGACATGGAAGAACAAGGAAAGGTCAGTCATGAGCCTGGCAGGGTTGCGCAAGTCGATACACATTAGGTTCTGTTTTTGCTTGAGGGCAGGGTGATGCTTGACGACGATCTTCTGTGGTAAAAAAGTTCTGGATTTTGGCTTACATGGAATTATCTTGTATTCTGTTTTATGCTTTGGTTCTGTTTGCTCTGTTGGGCTAACTGTACTTGTGCGCATTAAATTTACTTAAGAAATTCACATTCAAATTCAGCTGATTGGATCTGTATGGGAATTATAAATATTATTAAGTTTTAATATAAATTTTAAAATAATTACATCTAATCAAATTTTATACACAAATATGAGATATAAAATGCAAATAAAAGATGTTGTAAGGGGTTATCTGCAAAACAATTCTATGGACCATGATCGATCCGTATTATTGGTTCTTTATTAACGACAAAAAGAGAATCCGAAACGCAGACGGAGAGACAGACTCACACAGGAAAAGACGAGGAGACAGCGGTGGTGGTCGCTGGCGAGATGTTGAGCCTGTGGAGGGCGGCGACGGGATCGGGCGTGGCAGTGGACCACGGCGGCGGCGTGGAGTTCTGGTCGAACCCGGAGAGGAGCGGGTGGCTGAACAAGCAGGGCGAGTACATCAAGACCTGGCGGCGGCGCTGGTTCGTGTTGAAGCAGGGGAAGCTCTTCTGGTTCAAGGACGCGCTCGTGACCCGCTCTTCGGTGCCCCGCGGCGTCATCGCCGTCGACACCTGCCTCACGGTCAAGGGGGCCGAGGACGTCCTCAACCGGGACTTCGCCTTCGAGCTGTCCTCCCGGTACGAGACCATGTACTTCATCGCCGATTCCGAGAAGGAGAAGGAGGAGTGGATCAACTCCATAGGCCGCTCCATCGTCCAGCACTCCCGCTCCCTCGCCCGCGATGAGGTCCTTGACTACGACAGCAACCGCCCCGGCTCCACGGCCGCCGCTGCCGCCTTCTCATCCTAGATCATCAGCAGTCAACTTTATATTAGGTGCGCCTCTTTTCTCGATAAAAGTTTCCATCTTTCTCCGGCTGAATCCTGCTTGTACCAATAATTAGGGTTTCTCTGAAACATGGTTTCGATTTAGTGTGAATTTTTCTTCTTTGTTGTCGCCAAGCTTGCTTGTGTACAGTGGAGATATTTTCTGGTCTTCTTGTTGATGAACCACTTTATTTGATGATACTGGATTTCATGTGTAGATCTTATCCAATGGGAAATACCCTTGACTGAAGATAATGCTAAAGTTGTTCAGGTTTTGTTCTACTTTGTAATTTTTCGGATTCATGACTTGTAATTTTCACTTCCTGATCCATGAAACCTGCAAATTGTACGCACCTTGAAAGTTATCATCTTGGGTGATGTTTCAAGGAGATCTTGCTTTAGTGTGAATGTTTCTTCTCTATTGTGGCCCTGCTTGCTTGTATGCAGTGGAGAGATGTTCTCTAGTTTCCTTGTAGATGAACAGCTTTATTTGATAATACGGGATTTGATATGCTCGTGACCAAAGATATTGATGCAGTTCTTCCGATTTTGGTCTATCTGTAGTTTCAGATTCAGAAGTTACATTTTTCAATTCCTGATCCATGAAACCTGAAATTTTTTTGTGCATGCCTTGAAGGTTATCATCTTGTGATGAGTTTAAGGGAGATTTTGCTCAATAAGTTAAAGAGTCTGGTTGAACTTATTCCGGCGGAATTTAGCTCAGGAATGCATTCGCCTGTGTAGATTTTATCGGATGAATATACAGTGAGCAGTCTCAAATTCTTGTTGTCTTGACCAGTAATCTATTTATGCCATGAACCAGAGGCCATTGTAGATGCAAAATATCTTCATGGAACAAACATCAGACGAACAACATATGCATGTTGCAAATGATGCACCAACCTTTCCTTTTTTGTTACAAAAAGACCAATAAGACCATGGGTGAGTAGCACAAGGCAAGAGGCAATAGACATCGGCCTTCAGCAGATAATCAGATAAGCAACCTTCTGGCAATTGCATGGTTGCAAATCTGGATAGTACAAAAATTACAATTGAAACAAAAATAATACAATCAAAATTGCAAACTACAAGCTACAATCTAAAAATGAGGAGTTCTACAAGACTACTACACATGGACTGTCTATAGTGCACGTATAACATGTTAGCCAACCAAAAACCTGTAGTTTTGATTGTAACGTAGGACCGTGGGATACTTCTCTTCAGATTTTAGACAGGACCAAAAAAAATTCTCAGCTCGTTCAAATAGTCAGAAATTGCCACTGTTAAAACCTTGCTATTACCTCTACAACTTCTGATGCTTTTGAGGCAGCAGATCACTGGATGCCTTCAGAATCTTTAGGGTCTCCTCAGCAGCCTGTTCAGAAGCAACAGATGGCCAATGGAAAAGTTCAAACTCATGTGATGGAAAAACTCAGGGTCACAAGAGCCGAACTGTCAAACTAAATAACCAAACATCAACTTAGACTACAGCATGAAAACATTTTACATGAAGAAAAATGCAGTACAATTTAAGAACAATGTGAAGAAAGTTACTAATAAAAGGTAATTACAGGACTAGAATCAGAAACAAAAGGCAATGATGTCCAAACCAGCTTGAATGAGCTTCATTGCCCAAACCAGCTTGAATGAGCTAAACGTAGTAAACTGCAACTAGTGAGAGCTAAGCTACTTAGAACCACACAGCATCAGATCATCCAACAACTAGGGAGCAAAGGACATATCCAATCAACTTTGACAAAATATATATGAAATTACATCAACAAACATTTTTCAGGCATTTTATGTGGAAGAAATGCAATGAAAAAGAGAAAATTTACATCATATTGTGGAAATAGCATCTCAAAAAAACCTTACTGCACAAATCGCAAGCAACATTATAAAATGAGGCCAACATGTAATCTGGACAATGAAGATGATGTGTATGCAGTAATATAATTAAAATAATAATAATTGCAGAATAAGAAAATCAAAATAGTTACAGAGTGCCTAAATCATATCCAAACCTTAAGCTTTGCTTCTTCAGTGTTAGAAGCAACTCCTTTCCCCAGCTTCTTTCCAGCTAATTCAGCCTGTGGAGGAGGCCCCCAACAGAAGAAACCAAAGGGTCAATTGCTACATACTAGATGTCAAAAGAGCAGAGTAAGAAAACCAGAAACCACACACTAACTGTATACCAATAGTTCAGTATTTACCTGAACATAATATTGTCCAGTAGTTATTGTATCTGGGGTTAAATCTTGGAAGACCAAACTCTCTCTGTCTGTACGCTAAACAAAAACAAAACAAATTCAGTTAGGTAACGGATAGTAATGGTAGGTCTCTCAACAGACACATTGAATCAGTAGAATGCAAGCATCATATCTTACAAGTTCTTCGATGGAAGACATAACATCAGACAATTTCTTTGGAACATCTACCAGCGCCATATGATCTGCTGTACTTGTATAGGGTTGATTGTCTTTTTTGCATGATCCATTTGCAGATATAGTATCGGCATTCTTCAAAAATCCATTTTCATTTTCAGGAGTGACTTTATCCGAATCTCCAGTAACAACTTGTTTCTCAGATGTAACAAATGCTGCAAAGTCATCTGAATTATCAAAGTAAGACATAATTAGTCACATATTGCAATTTCTAGCAAGCATCATATGAAAATGCACCCAAAACACCAGCAAGCACTAGCAAATCAATAAAATCACCCAACAGCATAGAAGGTTTCTCTGTTGCGGTCAACTATAATATTCTCAGGAGCAAAGAAATACAAAGTACTTAATCATAACTTCTGGCTGACAATGGTTTCTTCAAAGAGTTCCTATGCCAGATAAACATATTTTATTTGAAGTGTCTCCTTGAATGTGTTCTTCCACAATAAAAACCCCAGAAGGTATGTTTCAGACTTTTTTCAAGACTTCAGGACATAGACAAAGATGATGATGCAGATGTAATGTAGATACTGATGATGAGACAAATAATACACAGGGTAACATAACAAGGTTATAGTAACTTCAACAAATTGCTGATTAAATACAAATTATCATAGACCATCAAAAACTCAGATAATGTCAAAGCAAATACAGCAGTTCTCACTCGCCAGATGTCTAAGTGAATTTTCAGCAGCTTGCATTTGAGCTTCCTTTTTTGTCCTCCCCAAGCCAACTCCAATCTTGTCAGTGCTGATAAAAACCTGGGCCAAGGGGCTGGCAAAATCAGATCCCCTAAACCAGAAGTTACAAGAAGAAAAAAATATTTTGGTTCTACTTTCCATGAAAACAAATGCATAATGAACAAGCTAAGTCAAATAAAGAAATATTGACCAGACTCTTCTAAGGGACTTACTGTTAGACAATGTAGAAATAGTCACCCAACAAAAATATCAAAGAATTGCCTTCCCCAAGTAATTTTTTTCCTCATAAAAGAACAAAGAAAGTTCAAACAATTAAACTTCCAACACAAGCCATTAGAATGTCATAGTTCTGGCGGAAGTGGGAAAATGGAAAGAACAGTTAAATGGATTGCAATGACAAAAAACAAAACCAAAAATCCGCAGAAAAAAGAAACTAATTTTACCTACCAAGTCTACAAAAAGATTAAAGAGGTACTGACCTCAACAGCAAATTGCAAATCATTATTGCTGCTTGCAACAGACCTGAATTCAATCTACACAACAGTGCATAAATATAATTAGAAATTAAAATAAAAGAACACATAGAAAGAACATCAAAATTTCAAGTCACACATGATCTCCTTGAGATAAGACGTCAATTAAAATACTCAGGTTTATGATCATGAAATACCTTCAAGGCACAAATCCTAGCAATTTCTTGTAATGCAGTAATATATGATCCAGCTGCAGCATGAAGATCTTTTTTGCTGGTTGGTGCTTGATTTGTAGGTAGCTCAGGACCTTGAACCAAAAGATGTCAGTACTGTGTTGATATCCATCAAGAACAAATATTCTGATAGTTATACAAGCATTAGAAGAGAACAATGGAAGATCATGATGCAGCCATCCAAAGAGTCTCATTATGTACATTGGTTATCCATTTCTTAACATCAGCAGGAATATGGTGACATCAAAATTTGCATAACAATAAAGTAATAATAAGGTAGAAAACTTAACGAATTTCTTCAAATCTTAGAGAAAACAACAACGATCATTATGCTAGTGAAATATTGCTTGAAATTCCCCTTCAGGCAACCTTCATAAGAATACTTAACAAATGAAACTACAGCTGAGCATCAAAATAGATCCCTGAAACTACAAATTCATCTTTCACAAAGTGAAGAATCCCCCAAACTAAATACTTCATGGCTTCCCTGCATGTACAATTTTACATCAAGAACTGACCACACAATGTTGAAATTTAATTTTTCGTGTATCAATACTTTAGGCTTTAAATACTCATGTTCACAATGTTTTCAAGTTGTTGACATGCTATATATTTGACAAGTAATCTTGGGAAATCAACAACAAAACAATATTTTTCGATGAATTATTAACTATTTTTTCGGTCGTTGCAATAGAATTAAACAACAAATAGTTGTAACTCTGCAGTTCAAAAACAATGACTGGGGAATGATATCCAACTTGGTTCAGTCCTAATTATTCTTCCAAGAAAAAAAAAACCGGCTCATTAAAAGCATGTGACAGAATGTTGCGTAAACACTGAACCAACAAATATGTTGATAGTGTTTAGTGGGATTGTTTGATGGTTTGAAAGGTATTGCTGGTGAAAGGAGTAGCAAGAAGAGGTGACAAAACAACAAACTCTAACTTGACCCACACGTCCCTTCAGTTTAACCAACTGAATGAAGGCAAGTCAAGACTCAAAAGACTATGGCTGATGACTACTCTCATACTTTTTTCTCCCTCAAATTCCAGCGGGACCCCTCATTCTAACAGTTAGAATTACTTTTAGACCAACAGTTAACTAAACATCCTAGATTTTTGTAAAAGATGACTAGATTAAAAAAATTTCAGTATTCAAAAAATATCATAGTTAGTGTGCTCTCATCCTAATCCCCAAATAACCAATTCTTATTCTTCAGACCGGCAGAAAAAGATTTCAAACAGTGACTCATTAATGATAGCAGATGCAAAAAGTTAGCAGAATGAGCCTGCTAGGAAGACCTCATGTTAAACCAGCAAGAAAATAATGAGCAATTAACAAAGAAAGAAGCTGTCAATAAACAGGTTAAATTCACTTATGTCTATCAATGATCTGATGATGATAGGCACACACTAAATAATAGGCTGCGGATGATCAAGGAGAATTTAAAACTACTCAACATAGAACACAATAATCTTTGGATGTTGGCAAGAACAGGACCACTCTGAGAATGCCAGAACTAAGGGGAAAAGGTCAAAAGCCTACTGCATTGTCAAACCATGAATTTGCAGTTTCATTTTGTGTTTACATATCTCTTAAGTGTTAGAAAAGTAAGCATATCAGTCAAGCCCATAGGATATCCATCAGATATTTCAGGAATCATACATTCGTCACACCAGATATCACAAAAGAACAGAAATAAATGACAAAGAATTATCAAAAGAAGTAAATCAGCAAAAAAGAAAAAGAAAAAGCCCATTATGTTTAAACATACAAATCATAGAACCTGAATGTGAAGAGATAGTCGACGATGCTTGACACTGTACAGGCAGCTGGTTGGCTCCAAAAGTCGCCTGCAGATAAGCAAGATTTAACAGGCTGGAGTTCTGAAAGTGCCATAAGCACCTGTATGAAGTATGGAAATTTAACAGATAAATCATGATAAAAAAGCATAACTAAAGCATATAACATTTTCATCTTCGACATCCAAGTATGTGAGAAGGTCTTTTAATGAAACTGAACTTTTGACATGAAAAACAGATGAAGATCCTGAACTTGCTGCCTAAATTTACCTACCTTACAGTTTTTGGGCCAGCAACTAAGCCATCCCACTTCGTGTCAATGAAAAGTTGACAATCAGATTCACATACATAATTATCATAAATAAAAGTACCACAACACACATGTTCAAACAATAATTCACGACAGCACAACCAATATCTTTGCATTTGCCAGCTCAAATGAAATATTGAAATGTCAAACAAAACCTACCATTCTATTCAAATTTGCTTCAGCTTCAGTACCATTAATACCCTCTGATATTGGAATGTCTTTATTGTTGCCGACTCCAGCACCAGTATCCTGGTAAATCATTCGCAGCTAGACAATTAACACAAGAACCTGACAATGGTTCACAAATTCTAAGAGATACTGTACCTCTGTCATCAAGTAGTAGCTTGCATCAGGAGCATGAGGTAAATCTGTAATCTCATTTTCATAACACAACTCGAATACTCTCTGCAATAGATTTTCATCAAAATCTCTGCCAAATAATCACATGGCCCATAGGTATCAGTACATAAATGGCAAAAAATAAGACAGAAGAGACATAAAAGGTAGTAGTAGCAGGCCTAACGAAGACTGCTCGCATAATGATCTGTGAACATACTTAAAAAAACCACCTCGAACATTGCATGCAACATTTCTTGCAACACACAGCACAGGAACTGCATTGGCCATCTGTTTGGCACATAAGTAAATATTTTGAATATAGCAGAGAATAGACTATGTGAAAGTGAAAAAAGAAAAGACCTATGAATTTACACAAAAAAGTACCTCAGCTTGAGGTGCATAGTATGGTGTAAAAGGAGGAACAACATGAACACGAGGCTGATCCCTGTCATCCCAAACTTTCATTCGGTCATCAATCACCATAGCCATCTTTGGATGACAAATGCCATCCTGAAAAACTTGCAGTAATGACTTTCTGTAACCTGTAACTTCAGTCTAAGAAAATCAGGGTAGGTATTCAAAAAGGAACTGAGGGACAGGTGGATCAGCGATGAGACAGAGGGTACCCTCTTATCAAAGACAAGTGCTTGCCTGATTTTACACACACTATTCGATCCAAAAGTTGCTTAGAGTTAATCAGATGGGCTTCAGGGTCAAGAAGCCTCCATATCTCCAAAGCATACTCTCTTTCAGCCATTGTACATACATAAACTTCGAACCTTTTGCGTCCTCTAGCAGTTAGGTAGCTCTTTAGATCATCCCAAGCAGGACGTAATCTAACCAGCACGCTCGTATCACGAATCTGCAGAATAGCAACTTTATGCCACAAAGATATGGATAGATTTTTCTAATCACAGCCTTAAACCCCTCAGATCACGCATTTCAATTTTTTTAAATTTGACAAATCAGTTTCTTGCTTTTCATGAGGAAAATCACAGTTCAAATATCACAACAAGAAAAGCAGTGAAATTGCTCAAGTAGTAAAATACGACAGACAAGAACCAGAGAGCAAGTCAATTCCAAGTCAGCTGAAACGAACCTCCGGATTGATCCGAGTCAAGACCACGCCCCTTTCTTGCAACCTAATAATGGGCCGGACAATTCTTTCTTGATAGCCAGGCAGTGGCGGGACCTCCTCCTTCTGGACGCCGATGGACACCCCATTTTCGACTACAGTATCACTCTCGATATACTGCTTCAGCAGTGCCTTGTCCTCTAGAAACCTCTTCAGCTCAGCCGACATCCCCGAAACCCTGACAGGATCGTTCTCCTCGTCTATCCTGCGTGACAAAGCTTCAATCTTGTCTTCAAATGACTTCATCGTGTTGGCAACTATGAGAGTCTCGTCAAGATCAAAGACGATAGAGAGACAGCGAAGATTGAGCATTGCCATGCAGGGGCCATAGAGACCCGGTTGAACGGAGCAGCACCAAAAGGAAGGAACTTTCTCGACCTTGCTCGGCATCCCAATCAAATGCAATTCTTCATTTCCAACCACCACAATTGCAGTCTATAGCCACAACAAATCAAGAGTTCTCATATAAAAAAGGAAATTAGTGAAATATGTGCGAATGAGTGAATCAACCTTGAGTTCCTGGAAGCAAGAGAGGTAGAGGTGGGTGAGAGGGGAGTGGTGGTGTTCGGCAGCGGATTTGGCCTGGAGCTTGCATTTGATAGAGAAGGGGGAGATGGCGTGGATGACGGCGAGGGGAGGGCAGCGGTCGCTGGGAGGGGAGAAGCGATCGATGCGAATCTCGTTGTTAGGGAACTGGAATTTGGCGTTGGCGCTGCTCGCCGCCGGGAAGACCTCGACTTCTCCCAGGCAGGAATCCCCATGGTACACCACCGATTTGACCCCCGCGCGACTCATTCTCTCTAGAAAGAGAGCAATTTCAGGGTTTGGGAGAAGGAGAAGAAGGGAGGAGGAGGAGTAGGGATTCGGAGAGAATCAGAGGAAGAAGGAGAAGAGGACGAGGCGAAGGAGCAGTGGCGCCATCGTCGTCAGCTCGGAGACTCCGGCTTCGGCAGCAAAATGAAATGAAATGGTGGAGAAGGCCAAAAGGGGCCGATATTTATAGAGGCCACGCTCATCTGAAAGGACCAAAACGCCCCCGATGTTTTAGGTATCTTAGTCCCTGTGGATAACGGATATAGGAAACAGATCACCGCGCGCTCATTCATCGGACCGTCCGTTTGCCATAGATCTGTTCCGTACATCTGATTGCAGTTGTAGTTCATTGCCTTGCATATTTGCATAAAAACTGATGACTGTTTGTGAAGAACTAGAAAATAAAAATATTTCACAAATAACTCTCCGCTCATCAACAGGGTTAGTACATCAAAAGAATATCATTTGCTAATCTGCACTCTGAATGTGAATGTCTAGGTATACAGACAATGAAGAGTTCGATGAGTTGCATGCTACCTCGATGCCAGACACTCCTTGCAGATTTACGGAAACACATGAGATCTCGGGCAAAATAGAAAAGTCAAAGTTGCAATTCTTGAGGAGGGTGTTTTGATGTTGCAGTTGGGAGAAAAGTTCACTGGGAAATGTCATCTTGGCTGCATCTTGATCGCGCTCATTGGGGAGCAACTCTCTTCTGAAGTAGTTTTTTGTTGGGGGAGCCAAAAGAGTGTCGAACCGGAATAATATAGTGACTCGGACACCAAACCATCCCAAAAGCTTAAGCTCATGGGATATGGGTCTTTTTCACTATATATATTGGACCATATCTATCCAATATCCGATGTGGGACTAATTTATCACACTTGACATTATAACAATCTCCCCCTTCAGGTGTGATTTGACCACATCAATTTTAACACTCTTAATCAAGAACTATTTTACCCGACCAGTTCCACCGTGTGACCCATACCAACGGGTTTTTGTCTCATTCTTTTGATTTTTTTTAAGAGAAACTAACATGCGACTCAATTCAATCGCACCATCACGGTAATTTCGGTCTTAAGAGTTTGTACAGCTTCGAATCTGAAGCTCTGATACCACTTGTTGGGGGAGGCGAAAGAGTGTCGAACCGAAATAATATAATGAGCCGGACACCAAACCATCACAAAAGCTTAAGCTCATGGGATATGGGTCTTTTTCACTATATATATTGGACCATATCTATTCAATATTCGATGTGGGACTAATTTATCACACTTGACATTATAACAGTTTTTGTTGTCTGAGTGCCTCACTGGTTTTGAGAGCTATGGCCAGCATCTCTGCGTTCATGATCTGCGCGTTTAACCACGGATGGTGCCACAAGGTGTTGCACGCTCAGATCTACCTCACCAGTTGCTGAAAGCATTTCCACCACCTCCTTCATTGTGGGTCTCCTTTGCGGCGTTGCCTGTGTGCAAAACAATGCAACCTTCATGAAGCGCAGCGCTTCCTCCTGTGGGTACACTTCAATATCATGGTCCACTATATCCAGCAGCCTATCTTCATCTCGCAGCTTCCAGACCTGAAAACCGTAACCACATAATTGATTCTCAGCTACCAAGTATGGAACTCTCTAGATGAAGCATAGTAAGAGGAATTTGGAACATAATTGACACAGAAAGGAGAATGAAGGATTTCTTATGAAAAGCTTCAGCTGGTATCAGGAGCTGTAGTTTCTTAGGATTACCCATTCTACAAGAAGCTCCATATCAGGTCCCCAAGCTGATTTAGAGCTACTCTGCCCGCTGATTATTTCAAGTACAAGGACTCCATAACTGTAAATGTCTGCTTTTTTGGTTAATTGTCCCAATAATGCATATTCTGGAGCCAAATAACCCCTGTGATTGGTATTGCAAGTCAAAGCCATCAGATCAAGCAAAATGGAAAGTAAATTTGTTGCTCAAAAAAAATGGAAGGCTCAAAAAGCTTGATGTAAATGCTTGAAAATATAATCATTTGCAAAAATAGTTAACCTGCACCACAAACTGATGTTTAGCTATGCTAAGCAAACATTATGGCTTTTCTTTGAGTAACAGATACACTAACCTTGTTTTGCAACAATATAATTTGAGTTTAGCAGTTAACAGATCCAGTCAAAATATAAGATCAGGATATCACCAACAGTATACTGTGTAATTTCTCAATTTAAGTAGTCCGATGGTAAGTATGGTTATGAGTAAAAGATGTTAGAACACTTACATGGTGCCTGCAACTCGGGTGCTTATATGGGTAACATTGTCAGGAAAGAGCTTTGCTAGCCCAAAGTCCCCAATTTTAGGGATGAGATCTTTGTCAAGCAGGATGTTATTAGCCGTGATGTCCCGATGGACTATATGCGGCTTGACTTCTTCATGCAGAAAAGCAAGACCATGAGCTGTTCCTCTACATATAGCAGCTCTTTTAGGCCAATCCAAAGCAATCTGCCTATTCACTGGACCTAAAGGCTCAATTGTTTCAGACACTAAAGCACATTTTACCAGAGCCATCAAGTTATTATCCACATTAGTAGGCATGCAAGACTCACCGTGCAATGCATTTGCTAAACTTTTGTTCTCCAGAAATTCATACACCAACATAAGATTGCCCCGCTCAACGCAGCAACCAATCAGTTGAACAAGATTTGGATGCCTAATCCTTGATAACATATCAATCTCATTCAAAAGCTCACTGGTGCCTTGCTTTGATTCGGGAGAAAGCAACTTTATTGCAACCGGAGTTCCATCCCTCAAAGTCCCCTACATACAGATCAGTAAAACATGGCTCAAAACACATATGATGGCACAGCAACAAAATAGTTGTGAAGCAGAGTTTCTTAATGCAACCATACTGATTAAGAGTAGATGAACAGTATGAGAACACAATCTAAAATGCTTACTTTGTACACAGCTCCAAAGCCGCCGCGTCCTATCCTATTCGTCGGATGGAAGCCCCTTGTAGCCGACTTCAACTCGTTGTAAGGAAAAATCCGCACACTCTCTGGTGTTTCGGGAGAATCAGTACCGGTGCTTTTTCCATTTAGCAAGTGTATGGAATTCACCAGGAAGAAAACAGCCGAAGACAGAGCACAAATACTAAAAGTATTGTCCAATGGCTGGCTAATTCGGATTTAGCATTTTTGTTGATATCATCAAGAAAGCAAGCAGATGGCTTGTTGCAATTTCTCAAAGAGGAAGAAGAAACAAAAAAAAGAGGCTTTTTTAGGGTCAAACAAAGATTGTACCGCAATCCAATGTGTTGCCATGCTTTCCCTTGCTGGCAGTTCTAGGATTCTTGAAGCAACAAAACCTAAACCCCATCAGACAGATTCATTCAGCATCAAGTGACAACCTGCAGCAACGGAACCAAGAGAAAGAATCCAACATCACACGCTTCATATAAAGAAGAGTCAAACTAATCAACACGCACGGCATGCTGATCAAAGAGGAGTTCGTGTATCGTTACTCCAAAAATTGGACAGATCTGAAAGAAATCACAGAAAAATGCAAACCAATCGTGCCTTTTTTCTCAAAAAATATGTTGTTGAGAGTGCTCCTTGTGGATCCTGAATCGGGTGGGAAATTTCATATATTCGTGGATTGACATGGATTTGGGATTTGGGGTTTATGGTTGACTCGAGATTTGGGGAACATTTTAGTTAGATAAAACAATAATTTTTTTAAAAATTATTAAAAAAACTTGTCGAATCGTTTATATTTTTCTTCTTATTTTTTATTTTATTTTATATTATTTTTTAAATTATTTGTAAATGAAATAATATTCGAAACTTCGGTTTGAAATCAAAATTAACATCAGTATTTTTTAAAATTTATTTTTTTATAAAATTAATATTATTTATTTTACATCATTATTATATTAAATTATTAAAAAAATTAAATAATTTTTCGAAATTAATTTTGATAAAAAAAATTAATCTATAAAAATAAATAATTCAAGGGTGTTTTAAAAATTTTCAAATGTAAAGATGGGAGGTTGGTTTCTTGTCGCTCTCTCTTCCGTCATTTGGGCAACTTGAGCATGCTTCGTATGTTCGTCAACTACGTAGAATTTGCAAAACGACCCTCAAATTAATTTGTGTGAAGTTACCTCCACATGCAGGCCACGACAAACATTGCCCCAATATACATGGAGCCAAGTGCATACTTGGTTAATCGAAAGTGATCACTGAGTGAAACTAATTTCATTCATTTATTTATATAAAGTAACTTTTTGAAATTCAATTCACTTCTAATTACTTATCATATGAAAATAAAAAATAAACTAAATTTTGCTTTTTATTTTTTTATTCCAAATTATTATAGATTAAATAATATATTTAAATTATAATAATATATAATAATTATAATATAAATAAAATATAACTTTGAAAATTTTTTTCTTAAAAATTTTAAATAAATACTATTTTGTATATTAATAATGATAATGCTAAAACACACTTTTATTTAGTCAAACATCAAAAGTTAATTATTATTGAACACTTATAAAATGAATCGAAAATAAAAATAAGTGACTTTTCAATATTTTGATTCACTTTCAGAAAACTAAACAACCTCTAATATATAATATCTACTATTTTTATGTATTGGTTCAATGTAGATGGAGCCAAGTGCATGTTTGATTAGTCAGAAGTAAAACTAATTTCGCTCACTTCTTCATTCCTACAAAAGTAATTTCCTCAATTTACTCTTAAATTTTGCTCTATGAAAGTAAAAAAAAAAATAAACTACTTTTTTGTGTTATTATTCTGAATGATTTTAGGTTTAATAATATTTTAAATTAGAATAATATTTAATGAGTGTAATATAACAAAATACAATTGTTTTCAAAAATTTATTTATACAATTTTTAAATAAATAATATTTAATATTAGTAATTATAATGTCAAGATATTTTTTTATTCAATCAAACGTCAAATTTAACATGACTAATTAGTTATAAGTAAAAATAAGTGACTTTTTATCACTTTCATTCACTTACGAAACACTAAACAACCTCTAAAATATAATGTCTGTTATTTTTTTTATATTGGACATGCTTATATGCTGCTTTTGCCATTTTTGTTTCGTATTTTGTATTTTCTCTGGTGTAACCTAATCACACTTCGCATCAAATCTCTTTATGGCCAAACCATGTTGCAAAGACATCAAAATCTCTCTGACCAAAACAAATCGTAGAGGCAGCAATGGCAACAGAGTTCATAACCAACAAACCTGAAACCAGAAAATCTTATCTCAGAAATTGAGAATTGGACAGAACTTACCACATATTTCAAGTATGTGAATTTAAAAAGAAAAAAAAATCTGTTACTGAGGAAACGGATACCCAAGGAAAATTATAGTATTAAGACTTCTGAGGACTGATTAATGGTAGGTCCCAGATCTAGGAAAGATATATTAGAATTCAATGGCTACAGAAGGAATATAAGAACACTAAATTAGCAAACAAATGAACTGCCAGCTAACTGCATTCCATCAGTCACCTCTGGCCTCTTCAATTGATATGCTACCAGATACATAAGAGATAAGAGGAAGTGATCCAAATCCGCACAGGTCAGATAACAATAGAAAAATATACCAATCTACTTCATCTGGCAAGTGAGCCAGCTAGGGAGGATCTGGCTCCTTTTTCACTTCCAATATCATCATCTCCAAATTCACTCCCATCCAAACAGTGGAGATTATTATTGTTCACACTTGGTTCAGAACTGGCATTGCTGCTTGTTGCTAAAGGCGAGTCCGAAACACTAACTGTCCTGCTTCTTGAAGCTCCAGACCTTACACTGTACACAGATGATGCCGGAATTTTTGTCATCAGTGGCCGTAAATTGTTTGGAATGCTCCGCCTAATGTCCTGTTTAAAATTAAGTTGCCTCTTAAATATGGGAAATTACAGATATGATATTATTATGAATAACAGACAATGAAAAAAAGTTAAGAGACGTGGTGACGTGTACCATATGCCTTAAAGCCATATCAAGTGATTTCTTAGATAGAGTTCTCCCAAAGCCACTGCTATCTGGAGACAAAGCTGACTTCACAGTGCTATTGTTGGACTGTGGGTTATCTTGCTTTGGAGGTGCCAGTCTTCTGGAACTTACCACCCGTTCAACCATCTTGCTCCCAATCACAACAGGGCTTACTTTGTCACCGTCATTTACATGCAATCGGCTAACTGCTGGAACAGAAGACCCAGTGATGGCAGTACCACTTGGAGCTCTCCCTCTGGAAGGAGAGCATGATTGTCTTCTCGGTTTTACACTTAGTCTGGGCTCAACAGAAGACGATCTAGAAGTGGGCGCTCCAGGTCTACCCCGAGAAGCTGAAGACGGCCTATCAGGGTAGGAAGTCCTCAAATTCGGGGGTGCATCAAGTGAAAAACCTGGCAAATCTGAGGGTTTCCATGGTCTAGACTTCACAGTAGGAGAACTGCCTCGTGATGGCACTGGAGTTCTGGATGTCGTTGGGCCTGTCTTGCTAATAGGAGACTGCCCTGGAAGTGCAGAATTTGTGGCTGTGCTAGATGGGTTTGAAGGCCTCCTTGTTGGCGTGGATGACCTTGGTGCTGGCCTGCTGACTGATGGGGCAGATGGTTTAGATGTTTGTGTGGATGACCTGACTGGTGTTGACAATCTAGGTGGTGGAGCCACTGATTTTGAAGGTAATGTAACCCGTGACGTAAGTGTAGGAGTTGATGATCTAGGTGGTGGAGCCATGGATTTTGAAGGTAATGTAGCCCGTGAAGTGGGCATAGGAGTGGAAGATCTTGCAGGCTTAGAAGTTGTGGCTAAGGCAGGGCGTCCGGTTGGAGTTGCAGATCGTGATCCAGTGGTATTACGGCCCCCAGATGACAATGGCCTTCGACTTGCCACGCTTGAAGAGTTCAAGCTTGAAGCTGGGGCTGTTTGCCTAGATGCCACAGCATTCCTGGAAGATGGATCTTGAAGAGTTGCCAACTAAAAGTAGAAAATAAGAAAAATTCAGTTAAGAAGAATGTGTAAATAAATGACATTCTATCTCCTAAAAACAGAAAACATGCTATTCTGAGTGGATATATTCAATTCTTCCAAATTTAAAGAAATGTTTCTTAGGCAGAAGTGAATCAGGGCATTTTGCATAAATATTCATAGCATTTGCATAAGCAGCACTTACACTAATAATCATGCAGTGGTCCTGAGATGCAAATCTTCATAATGATGACTACAACTTTCACAAATGCTTGGAAGACAAGATCAAATTACAAATATATATTTTGGCAACTATTGAACAACTAATCAGTATATCAAGACTTCCTCAGGTAGTTGCTGATCAACAACATGCCTATCTTTCAAATTTGGGATATCTTCAGTTAGAGACTCTTCCATTGTTTTTGTGTAGTTTGTTGCAAATGCCACCAGGGAAAGAATAAAAGAGGTTTAAAATCCATTTCAATAACTACTAATAAAGAGTAGTATTGGAGCTGAACATCCAATAACCAGTTACCGTTTCCAAGCATGGAATTCATAACTTGATTAGATACAGGATGTATGATGAGAAAATATTTACATGCATATTAAGTGCTGGAGTTGTAGTAGGTTTTGAGATAACCAAGCTAAATTGACAAAAATTACAAGAGCCTGTTTGGATACCTCCCAAATTCTATAGGATTTGGGGTTTCCACAGGATTTATTTCCTATGTTGGAAATGTTTCCTAAGTTGGTATTTGGCAACACTTTTGGGGACCCAATTTCCCATTATTCAATAGGAAAATTAGAAGGTTAAACCTCTTTTTGAAATTCATGGGGATTATAACTAGCAACGGACTTACTCCCACCATTAATAGCCCCACCCACCATCATTACTAAACATGCACAGGAATTGCTATAGCACTTGGATAACATGCGACCCAATTCAAATGGAACAAATTCCCATTAGGTTTTTCCCAAAGCATCCAACAGGCCCTAAACATTGTTCGCCAACAGAATGTTAATCTCAAGCGTCTTTCCATTACCCTAATCTACAGAGATTGCAGAATCAAATTAGTCAATTACCTAGTCCCAAACACGAAGAAATGATTTCAGAAATATGAACACCAGCTTATATAATACCTTTTTTTCCTTTTATTTTCACTCTTCAAGGAAGGTCCACCAACCAAGCCACTAGGCAAAATATCCTCCAGCCCATTGAGGAGAAGCCCATGTCTCAAAAACAGATTTTGCAAAATGTATAATAACAAAGAAAATGACTTGCCATCAGCTAGAAATAATAGGTGAGTAGCGACCACAAAGAAAGCTTAGTGCTCAAGAGTAAACTGGAGAAACGGAACTGGTCAACCAAAGTATGGAAATCCCAGAAAACACATCCACTGAGAATCAGGGTCTACACCAGTCCACCAAAGTATGGAAACTCCAGAAAACACATTCACTCAGAAACAGGGTCTACACTTGCTTTAATATCAATTTTTGGCCCACTCTTCAACAGTTTTATGAGATAATAGTCTTCAAGCTGTAGTTGGAAGCCACTTTAGAAGTGCTAACAATATGTCGCACACAATAAGATGCATTTGGAATCTTCAGGGCTCATTACTTTCATTGTTCAATATATTTCCACATAAATTTGGTGTCTCTTGTTCAGCTTGGATCTTTTATTTTGTTTCACCTATTTGATTCGGTGATCTGATAGATCAATCAATAACTAATCTATTCTTTCAGAAAGGAGCTGCAGCCATCTCCTTTTGGCTCAGTCCAGAAAAGATATGCAATAAAACCAATCAAAGAGCAACACAGTATTTTCCGTCATCCAATAAGTCCTAGAGTCTTGAAAATATACCAGTTTATTTTTATTGGAACTAATGGCAATAAAAAACTTATGGATGGCAAACAATTTCAGTATGTTTCCAAATTGAAGGTGAAGTTGAGCAGGATATATACTTGGCCACAGAACAGCAAAATGAACAGGTCATAACAAATTAGTCCTTGTTTATGGCAAATTAATTATTTTCATTACTTTTTGAGTAATTCATGTTATACCACCAAACATATGACAAACGAATCATGCTAACCACTATTCTGAAGCCTGAACCTAATAAAAGAGCTTATCTTTAATTATAGATACTTACTCGAGATTTCAACACAGTAGGACGTGTTTTTGGAGTCCCAACTTGGCCCACAGGAGATCTCTGAGACTCTTTCTCCAATGATGGGAAAAGTGGAGTTCCTGGTGGTGTGAGAAGCCTGAAAAGAAAGAACATACAAGAAGTCTGTCACAGACAAATAAGAGATTAATAACTCCAGACCTAACCTACTTCATAATGTAACATATGTGCAGCAAAAATCATGCAGTTTACAGTTGGGAATGCCGAAAAGGGGAAAAGTAGAAGTATCATAAGTTAATATAGCACAGCAAATTCATTATTCCATTTCACAAGAAAAAAAAATACTATGGGCATATGAAACTCCTGTTTGACAATGAAAAACCAATGGATAACAGTGTTTCTGTGTTTGATGCTACAAGGTTAGTATAGTTAGATCAATCCATACCTTTCGAGAACTAGTTCAAGCAACTAAAGACTTGCTCTGAGGCTAAATAATGATCCACACAAACCCTCTCAAGACAAGTTTACATTCAATTAGCTATGGCATCTAACTAACTCCTAGGCAAATTACAAGGCATTCCACAACTATTTCTATCTGTACTATCAAGTTTAAAATGAGTTACTTCAAATAAATTGTATATTATTTATACTTTCAGTTCAAATCATAATCAATATGTGATATTTGGATATCTAAAATTACAATCTAATACATCGAGGCTTTAAAAGAAAGTTTCTCCAAAAGTATTTCCAATTTCAAAATTTGTATTCTGTTAAATGTGTCTACTTGTGAAAAACATTAGATCAACTGAGATCAGAGAAGGATTGAGGAAAAAATTTATAGCACAAAAAATGGCTCATGTGACTGCTGTGCATACATTGGATGAATTAAAAACTAGCAGGATAATGTGTTGACACACAGAACCTTTCCCCTTCTTCTTATTTGCTCCCTATCTTTTGTTTTCTTTGGAAAAAAAATCTCATCTGATTGAGCACGGATTCAACAGTGGTACCAAATTGCAAATTGTGTTTTCCTTACAAATGGTCACGTGAACAACCATGGGAAGCATAAGCATACTGCACAATGTACTTGGAATTTTAGATAGGGATATATATATCTGCAGGATGTGGATTATACTATCTACATTGCATGCAAAATACAGAGATATGCAAGCTTTAAAGCGGACCGTTTCCTAGTTTTCTGTCCCTTTCTTACATCACCATTTTTCATGTTAAATTGATATTATCAAGGAGACACAGAGAACGAACAGGAGGCAATTGAAGACTTGTTGAACTTGAGTAACTTAAAGATGGCCAATTTCTGAACTTTTGCCGAAGGGATATGCAAATTTACCAATCATAGTCGTTCTTATCGCTGTCCGAGTTGAGGAAGTCGTCGATTCCAGTCTTGCGTGGTGGCGCTGGCGGGACAATCTTGAAGATAGGAGAGCTTCCGGCCTTAGACCCTGGCAGGCATTCGAGTATTGTTATTTATCAGCAAGTTATTCACAGCAAAAAAAAAGAGCATTTACAGCGGTGGTGGTGGTGTTGCCTAGTGGCGCTTCGAGTTCGTCGGAGTTGTGGAGGAGAAGAGCGTTGCGGTCGTTGTCCCGGCTGCGCATCTCGAGGAAGAGGGCGAGGTCGTCGTCCTTGTCGTTGATGACGGCGCCCAACGTCCTCCCCCGCAGCGCCGGCGGCTCCGTTGCCCTAAACCCCCGGCTCATTTCCTAGATCCCTGCAGAGCCTAAAATCCGGCGACAACCCCAGCCATTACTCCTCGCCGGAGAGGAAAAGGAAGGAGGAGGAAGCAGATCTGGAGCGGGAGGAAAAGATGGGGCGAGAATCAGCGAAGAAGAAGCAGAGGATTGGTGGGGCGGAGGAGGCGTGGAGAGCAGAGAGAGAGCCTGAGAGTGTGAGTGAGGACGAATGAATTCGAAAAAAGGGAGTTGGGTGGTAATAAAAAGAAAAAATTAGTTATAAACCCTTAAAAATGTTTGAACTTTCTAATCAATTTCTTTCATTTTTAAATTTAACAATCAGCTCTCAAAAAAACAAATTAAATTGTTTAAACTCCTGATATAATCATCCTCATAAACTGATGTATAAAATGATATTTATATTTTTGATAACTTAATTTTTTTCACCCTTTACGTCAGCTATACGAAGTGATTTATAAAATTTTTCTCTTCTTTTTTTCTATTCTCCGCCTTTTTCTTTCTTTTTCTTTCTTCTCCTTCTCCTTCCTCGTTGCACTCATCTAGCATCACAAGCATGCATCAATACCATCTCTTTCTTCTTCTCCTCTCTTTTTCTCCTTCTTCCTCTTTTTTCCCCTCTTCACCACCACCACCACCACCATTACACCACCAACTTCTTTCCTCTCCTCCTTCTTCCTCCTTCTTCCTCTTCTTCTTTTTTTCTCCTTTTTCCTCTCTCTACTACTACCATTGTTGCACCACCATCTCTTTTCCTTTTCTCCTCCTCTTTTTTCTTTCTCCTTCTTTTTCTCCCCACCATTACCATCATCATACCATCACCTCACACCTTTTCCTTCACCTTTTTCTCTTTCCTCCTTCCACTATAAGAAATCAACCGTATTATCGGCTATTTCTTTTCGGAGATCAAGAAAATACTTGTGATTTGTAACGTTTGTCCGACGGCCAATAAAACATTGACTGTTGTGGCATTTATCCAACATTCAAAATAGATGTTGGTAATTACCAATATTTATAGGAGAAACACTAGTAATTACCACCGCCTATCTTAAATGCCAGCAAATCACCAGCTATTATTGGCGTTTTCAAAGAAACGTTGACAATCATCAACTTCATTTATCCCCACACCAAAATCCTAGTTGCCCCACCTATGTGTGCCCCGTCCCTGACCTCGATCTCATGCTTGCTCTCGCACACCACACCCTCTGGTCGCGCCTACTCCCATGTGTTGCGCCCGTCCTTAACCGTGCTTGCTCCCATCACCGCAGGGCGCATCTGCTCTTGGTATGGGTGATACTTGAACTCTGTGACTCTTTTGCAAGACTTTTGACATAATATCTAAAATGATTTTGTGGATGAATTATTATTTGCAGTAGACATAGTAATAGTAATGCCTATGAGAAATATGTTATCAAGAGTCAGTAACATGGGTTTCATTCCTTCTTTTAGTTAATTGTCCAATGCTAACACTTCTCTTTGTTTTATTGTATGGATACATCTAGTTGTTACGTATATTGCTTAATAATTAATATTTTTGCATATTATATAAAATAATGATAAGTTAGATTTGTTTGTAATTATGGTTCAATTGTCTACCTTGTAAATTAGGGTAAATATTATCATCTTTTGTTATACTTTCCTCCACATTATTTCAACATTTTCATAGATTTTATAGTTGCCAACTGATTATAGTTGGAAACTAACATTACGAGTATTGTTAACTCTAATCTAGCTAAAATTATATTTTTATTTTTATTCCAAAAATGGAGCACTTCATCATTAGATTTTCAAATATTTGATGGACCGAATGGAAGAAGCTTGGTCTTTTTATTTCTCAAAATGCTCTATTTTCTAATTTACTAAGTTTGATGGGTATTAAATTTGCAAGTATGTGATTTCTACTGAGTTTGCTAGCTAATGCTTCCAATTTGCTTATACTTGGACTGGGGCTAGAATTGTTATTTTACTCATATCAGTTGTTCCATATTTATAAATTTTCTCAATCTTCGTAAATAATCCATATGAAATTTATGTTGAAAGTTAGTTTTTATACTATGTCACTTCTTGAGAACTTCAAATTGTGTTTTATTGAGACAATGAGGTCAATTTTTTAATTAGGATGAACAAAAAAAATAGAGGAATAAAGCACAAGATCAACACAAGACTAACACAGTTTACATATGTGAACAAAGAGTATTCAGTTAATATAGATATAAATATCTAGGTGTTTATGAGGGCATAATATTATTATTGTGCGTTTGCTAAATATTTGAGTCCAGATTGTTATGTGAGGAAGCATAATGTAACATTCCTCTAGCATTCTTATATAATACTATGTCTATTCTAAATAGATGGTGCATTTAACTCGAAAGTGATAATCTTATCTTTCTCTGATTTATTTATTGATAATTGGTCATGATATTATTTTATTCTCATGTATTATTCTTAATCCTTTTATATGTATATATTCTCAATCAATAGTTCATATATATTAAATTAAATTAAACTAATATATGAACATGAATTAAATTGATATTTTGAAGGGTATACGTGAAGTTTCTAGCTAGTTTGAAGTATAGTTTTAACTTTTATTTATTTGCATTGAGATTTGATTTTCATTTATGAATGATATATATATCATTAATAGGATCCTGCCATATAATAACACAATAAATAAAAGTTGGATCAACATAAAGAATCAGTTGAACCGGAGAAATATCACAAGAGTTTGTGCATTTTTTGAATATGCCTATATGAACAAAAAGACTGATGAGGTGATAAGATATCCATGTATTGATTATGTACATCTGCATAATCTGACACAGAAATAGGCTCATGAACACGTAATAGTAAAGGGATAAAATCCGTCATATATTAACTTTTCATAGAGAGGATTTATTATATCAATACAAAATACAGTATAGTCATCATATTACAAAGTCAATTGAAGTACATAATGAAGATGAGGATAACATTGAATATTTATTATACAATGCATTTAGTATTGTAATGGAGAAATGCCGACAGAAGTTTCAGAGAGCACTAATATGAAATTTTTTAAATTATTGAATGAAGTTAACAGAGAATTATACTCTGGATGTAAGAATTTTATATTTTTATTTTTTATCATACAACTATTGATAGTAAAAGCCAAATGTCGATGGAGTAATAAATCTTTCAACATCTTATTAGAGACTTTGAAAGGCACATTTCACAAGATTACTTTATTTTCATATTCTTATCATAAGCCTTACAATATTATAAAAGATCGGGGCCTTAGATATAGAAAGATTCATGTTTGTCATAATCATTATATACTAATACAAGAATGAGAGTGAGTTAGATATATACTGCAAGTTTTGTAAATCATCACGATATAAGAAATGAGAAAGTGATGTTAATTTTGATAGTTAGAAAGTGCAAAATATATCAATAAAGGTAGTTATGTACTTTCCTTTGAAGCCTAAATTATAATAATTTTTTATATTAGAAAAAACTTTACTACACATGAGATGACATGCTAAGGGCCATTTAATAAATGGATCATTTTGACATCCAACAAATAGCATGCTTGGAAGAATTTTGATAATAAGTATTCTGACTTTATAATGGATTATTGTAATATACGATTAGAGTTAGCTTTAAATAAGTTCAATCCCTTCAAAGCAATGAGTATATCACATAGTACATGACCTGTTGTTCTAATTTTCTATAACTTACCTCTGTGGTTATATATGAAGCAACCATTATTTATCCTATCAATATTTATTGAGGAACTAAGAGGGCTAGGAAATGACATAGATATATATTTACAACTATTAATAGAAGAATTGAAAGATCTACAGGAACCAGGTGTGTCAACATATGATGTTAGTAGAAAGGAGATATTTTGTATGCGTACACAACACTGATGTGGACTATTAATAATATTTTTGCATGTGTATATTTGTTCAATTATATTACTAGAGGACAGAAGGTTTGTCCAATTTGTCTGAAGAACACACGTTCTCATTAATTAAAATATGATCGTAAGTTTTTGCTATATATGTCATCGATAATTTTTGCTAACAGATTATAAGCTTAAATAATATAAGTCATCATTTGATGGGACATATGAGCAAGGTCTTTCTCTCTCTAAGCAATCCAAAGAGGATGCACTGAAAAAGACAATTAGTGTAGTAAATGACTTGGAAACTCAAAAAAGAAGAAAGATAGGAGGAACTACAAGTAACACGGTAAGGCATAAGAGCAATTGAAAAAATGTAAGTATATTTTTTTGACTTACCATAATGATTACATTACAAATATGACATAATCTTGATATCATGCATATTGAGAAAAAAATTTTCGATAATATATTATGGACATTATTGGAAACACCATAGTCAAAACATAATCTGAATACATAATTAAATCTAAAAGCTATTGGTATAAGGAAAAGACTCTATCCACAGAAAAGAGATAGCAAAACTTACATGCTTCTCGCTTTATTTACCATAAGTAAATAAGAGAAAAATATATTTCTTAGTATTTTAAGAATGTCAAAATACCTGATGATTATATATCAAATATTTAAAGATACATGAATTTGAATAATCGGACGATACCTGGTTTGGAAAGTTATAATTGTCATATAATTATGCAATAGTTATTGTTAATCACAGTTAGGACTTATCTTCTGAAAACTGTAGCTAAGATACTTTTTGAAATCAGTAGTAACTTCAGGCAAGCAGATATGAAAAGGATATATTTCACACCATTTAAGAACCAATTAGAGCAACTTACCATGCCTTGCCCGTCTCTTAGGGTTAACCCGGATTAATGGCCCTTTCTAGTGGTATGTTGACAGAGCTCTGATGATTGGGTATTTATTGTCTCTTTTCTTTGTATTTTTAAAATATTGTATGTATTAACCTATTAAACTAAGTACAATATTTTTATTTTTTAGGTAAAAGATTGAGAAAATAGAAGATCTCGAAAAAAAAATAAAAGATGGGTTATTCTCTGAGCGTAAGGGTTACACTAATCTGAAAGCCAAGGTATATTGATTATCGTACATGAAATTTATATATAATATTATATATTCTTATATAATATAGTATCAAGTTTGTCTCTTATTATACTTTTCATAGTTGAAGGAGCAGTCTGGTTCCGAACCATCAAGTCTTGAAATATTTTTGCCTTCTCATACAAAAAAAAGATAAACAATCGATCGGCAGGGTATCCACAGAAGCAAATAGTGAGAATATTTATATAATGCAATTTCTTATTTTATCCATGATTTATCTACTTATATCTTTAGCTGTTTATAGACCCAAATTAAACAAATGCAATAAGTGCTATCGGAGGATTTTCAATCAGATACTGTAACTCAAGATAAAATTCATACTAAAATATTTAGCTGTGAAAGACATGGTCGATACTACAGATTTTTGGATTGGGATTCATGTCTACACAAGTATCTGGGAGTACCTTTGAGGGGCCCATGGTGGATGCCATTATACAAATGCTAATGTAGATGCGCTTGTAAATGCACAAGTATAAGAACAAGTAGATACACGTGTTAGTTCTCTTCATAAGACTATAGCTGAGCTGTAGAGTGCCTTTACAATATTAGAGGCTTGTCTTGGCGGTGGACACACTATTACCTCCATGGTATTTATTATTGTATAACTTAACTTATTTATTATTATTTAACTTAACTTATTTCTTTGTTGTATATTATTATTTCACATAACGTAACATATGTATGAAAATATACAGGTTCTGAATATAGCAAATTAATATAGAACTGATTAGGGATTCAATATACGGACGAGCTCCGATGGAAATCCATTTGCTTCTTTGTTACATCATGAAGTAATCATTCAAATCTACGCTATAATATATATTTTTATCTCATTCTTTACAAATATTACTCATTATTATTTTTCTACAGGGAGATCAGAGTTAATTCAAGATTTGCAGTTATATAGGAAGGAGTTAGATATGCTACGACCATAACTATTCATCTAATTTGTGCTTTACATGTATGTTATTTTATAATGACTTTGTATGTACTTTGTTAGTAACATGTATGTATTTTTCAGACTTCTATGTCAATCTAATATGTATGTTAAGATTTTAATTTTTAGGGATTGATTTCAGTGGCTCGGGATAGCGAAGATCCCAAGGAGCAACCTCAAATCAAAAATCAAGATTTATTTTAATTGGAGTGTGCTGTCAGGTGTTATGAGAATATTGACTTCTAATAGATGCAAGCCTCTATTATTAATTATCCTTTCAATTATCAACAATCTCCTAGAGTGAGAAACCTAACTAATAAAATAGAGACAGGAAAGAAAGCGAAAAAAAATTATTTTATTAATTTAAAGAAATAATACATGGCTTAAGTAAGGATATACCCTCACTCTACAATGAATTATAGAAAATATAAAAAATAAAGAAAAAAAGAGAGAGTGTGGAGAAGAAACTTTGATGTGTGATGCTACCCCGCTCCCTTGCGCTGGACAGTGTGGTGTCTAACCCAAACTATGGAAAGGAGTGGGAGAAATTTGAAGTATTTCTAATTGCTTTGAATATCAGTGATAACTTCGAGATTTAAAGTATTTCTGTAGTCAGTAAAGTATAGGCGATGACTTCATTTGGATTGGAGTGTTTTCATTAGCCAATAAGGTATTGAAAATAACTCCATTGGTGTTGGAGTATTTTCATTTACTGATAAAGTGTGGGTGATAACTCCATTTAATCTTGAAGTATTTCCGTAGCCGATAGGGCATAGGCGATAACTTAGTAATTTGGATAGCGTTACCAGCGGTTTATGAGGTTAGGTATAGTTTGAAGATACATTATCAACTACTTCTGGAGTTGGCTAACTTAAAATATGCATCATCAATAACTTCTGAGACTAACTAGCTTAAAGAGGCATGTTGTCAATTGCTTGTAGGTTTGATTAACTTATGGAGTGCGTCGTCAACTATTTTTGGGATTTAATAGTTTGAAGTGTGGCCAATAGCCTGAGCATATTATTGGTTGACTTTATTGATTTGGTAGCGTCATCAACAACTTACAGGATCACGTATAGATTTGAAGTATGGCCAATAGTTTTGGACGTATTAGCGATTAATTTTTTTAGATTGATAGAGTCACAAATGACTTATGAGGTTGGATATAACTTTTAAGTTTGACCGATAGTTTAGAGCATGTTGGCGATAGGTTTTGATTTGATAGCGTTAGCAATGACTTATGAAGTTGAATATAGCTTGAAAGATGAATCATTAATGACTTCTGCAATTGACTAGCTTGAAAGAGCGTATCATCAACTGCTTCTAGGGGTTGACTAGTTTGAAGAGTGTATCGTCAACTGCTTATGAGATTGACTAGATTGAAGTATAATCAATGGCTTTGAGCATGTTATTATTTAATTTTAGTTATTTGGTAGCGTCATCGATAGCTTAGGAAGTCAAATGTAGATTTAAAGTGTGGCCAATAGTTTGGAGTGTATTGATAATTAACTTCTTTGATTGATAGTGTCACTAACGGCTTATAGAGTTGGATATAGCTTTTGAAGTGTCGCCGGCAGGTTAGAGTATGTTAGCGATTAACTTCTTTGATTTGACAGTATTACCAATGGCTTATGGGGTTGGATATAACTTTGAAGTGTTGCCGAAAGCTTTTATAACACGCCCAGTAAGATTTAGTTTGATATTATGTAATTTTATTTGAATTAATTTTGGTTTAGGTTAGGGTCGTTACATCACTCTTTATTCATAATCTTGGAGTATTGCCGAAGGTTCAACACACCTAGTGGGACTCGGTTTGATCCTATTTAGTTCTATTCAAACTAATTCTGGTTCAAGTCAAAGGATAACATCACCTGTTGTTCATAATTTTGAAGTATTATCGAAGTTTTAACACTTCCAATAGAACTCAGTTTGGCTCTAATTAGTTTCATTGGGACTAATATAGCTCAAGTTTGAGTTCGATTTTATTTAACTTGAGTTAAGTTTTTAACATTGTGTTAAACCTCTATAAAGTTTGAGTCTGCTAGACTTTGGTTCAATTTCAAGTCAATTTATCTCAATTTGGTTCTAGTTCAGACTCGACTTAACCCAATTATGGTTTGACTTTGAATTTGGACTTGATTTAACCCAGTGAGGATTTGATTTGAAATTAGTTTAATTTAGATTGGATTTAAATTTAAGTTTGAATTTTTGTGGAGTCTAGTTTGAATTGGATTTTAGTCCATTTGTTTGATTAATATAGGTTTATTTGAGCCAACTTGGTATTTGTCTATTTGTTTGAGCTGAGTTTAATTTTAATATGATTGAGTTACTTTATGTTAAATAATTTGATTAACGGTCTTTAGTTGTTTATGATGATTTTAAATGGACCTATAGCGCGATTTCAAATTTGCAAACTCCGAAGATTGGCTTAGTTCGTGAGCTTAAAAGTTGACTTAGTGCGAGCCCGAGAACTAACTATGTACTAGTCCAAAAACTAGCTATGATGTGAGCCCGAAGGCTGGTTTGGATGCAAGCTTGAAGCTTAGCTTGGATGCGAGCCCGAAGGCTGACTTGGATGCAAGCCTGAAGGCTTACCAAGTGTGAACCCAAAGACTAACTAAATGTGAGCTCGAAGACTGGTTGAGTGTAAACCTAAAAGTTAACTCGGATGCAAGCCCGAAGATTAGTTATATGCGAGACCGAAGACTGACTGAGTGTGAGTTCAAAGACCAGATATGTGCGAGATAAAATGTTGACTTAGATGTGAATTCGAAAATTGACTTAGGTGTGAGCCCGAAGATTAGTTATCGATGCGAACCCGAAGGCTCATATATGACAATGAGGATCTAGCATCTTTGAGGCGTTGCGGGTGGCCGTAGAGAGATCACGGAATCTACCATTTTCATCATGATTTTTAAGAGATCATGGATGGTGCAGTGGAGTCACAGAATCTACTGTCTTTACCGTCATTTTTGAGATATCGTGGGTGATCACGGCAAGGTCACAAAATTCACTTTGTTTATTGCCATTTCGAGAGTTCGTGGGTAGTTACAGTATGATCACGAGTCTATTTTTTTTGCCATCTTCTTTGAGGAACAACAGATGATTACAATAATAATGATACGAAAATTAAGACAAGACACTTTTTATTTTTGAACAACTGCTTTTTGCTCTTTACTTTCATGCCCTCTCCTCTCGTGTGCGTCACTTCTTTTTTCTAAAAACTTTTCTTGTATATTATTTTTCCTTTTATTTCATCTTCTCTTTCTTCCCTTGCCCAGACCGCTCCTCCTTTCGTGTTTTTTTTATTATTTCCCCGCTGCCCAATGGTCTTCTTTTGTCGTGGTCGGATTTTACCAGCCACGATAGAGGTGTGGGGTTTTTTTGGGGGGAGGGGGGCCGGGGGTGGTTTTCCCCATCGCCCCTCCTTGGCCAGATCCGACCGGTTCCCTTTGCGGCGGGTGGGAGGAGCCCCGTCGCACTGTCTTGCGGCTAGATCCAGCCGATTCTTTCCACGGCGGGGTAGGTGGCACCCCGTCGTGCCCTCACTCGACCGGATCCAGCAGCATTCCAGCTGAATCCAGCCTTTCTTGTCTAGTGACTTGGTGGAGAGTAGGCTAGCTGGAGCACCGCAAGGCTGGCCTGAGCTAGGAGTCGTGAATCAAGCTAACGGCTCAGGTGGAGCTTGTGGAGGCAGATGGCGGTGTAGTTATGGGAGGTCCTAGCCGATGGACCTTGTGAGAGGGGTCGGTGAAGCAGAAGTTTAGAGGCGACGATACTATTTCCTGACACAAGAATCAGTTGGGGCAAGATGGCACTAAGCACCAACCGGAGAGGATGTCGATGTAGCTTCATCGAATAGGAGACAAGCAACGGCCAACACGGAGATGGTTTTGTGTGAGGGAGAAAAGTAGACAGAACAACGATAACGTATCAAAGGAGGTAGAAGCTAAGTAGAGCTTACCCTTGTTTTTTTTTTTTTTTTTTCGCTTTGTGTTTGAGTCCTTATGATTTCCTTCTCCTTGTTGTTCTCTGATCCCTCTTCGTTGTTGTCCCCGTCTTTTTTTTTGCAGGCTTCTCCATCTTTTTTATAGGCTCTAAAGAATATTTCCAAGTCAAATTTAGAAAATACGACGAGTGTAATGAGATCCTAATTTATTGATGTTATTTTAGAAACGAATAGGATTTGATTAGAGTGAATTTTATATGTTAAAATTATGCAGTTGATTGGGATTTATTTTCAAATAAAAAAAATCCACATTTTGTATCATTTTGGGACGATGAATTTTAGGACGCCTTATTTACAAATTTTTTCGAAAAATTAGATTAAATGATATTTCATAAATTCTATGGTCCTTTTTGAATAAGTTTAGATTATTTGTAAATAAAATTTTTGAAGGGGTTATTTATAATTTTTTTAAAAAATTAGACTAAAAATATAAATTTACAAGTTTCTGATGTCTTTTTGTAAAAAAAATATATTTGTAAAATTCTAAACTTTTTAGGTCTTTTTTTAATAAAATTTGGATTCATTTGCAAATAAAGATTTTATGAGGTTTATTTACAAATTTTCAGACCAACACCATGGTTTTGTAAGTTTCAAGAACCCTTTTTTTACAAAAAGGACACATTTGTAGAAATCTAAAATTTTCAATGTCTTTTTTTTAATAAAATTTGAACTTATTTATAAATAAAAATTTTTGAGAGACTTATTTATAATATTTAGATATTTCATGGATTTATTTACAAAAATTAGAATTTTGATGGATTTTTTTATCAAAATTGACTCAAACAAATATTTTGTATCTATGAGCATATTAGCAGGATTTGTTAGATACAGAATATCTATTAAAAAATTAAAAATATTTCAGTGTTATATCAGTATTTTTTTAGCATTTTTATTGGAATTGCCAATGATTTTTCAGATGTTTCCAACATTTCTATGACAAATGTCGAGTAAAATAATGGCATTTCTACAAGAAACGCCAGGATTTTCTCTGCATTTTAGTAATAAAATGTCAAGAAAATCTACTTTTTACCGATTTTTTTAAACACTGCATAAAACACCTGAAAAATATTTTCCTAACATTAAAGCACGCCGAGAATTTTTGCAACTATACTGTTACCGACATTTACTAAATACTAGAAAAAACGCCAGTAATCTTTGTCAGTGTTTTTTAAATTATCAGGGGTATTTTTGAAACAGTATGCCCCCTTTTCTTGTTGTGTTCCCTCCTCCTTTTCCTTTTTACACTCTTCGTGTGCCTCCTTCCCTCGTCTCGTTGTCGTGTCCATCGCACCATCATCACTAGTAGGGATATCAATTTGGCTCGCACCTGACAAATAGCTCGAACTCAATTTCAACTCAGTTCGACCCAATAAAAATGAGTCAAGTTTGAATTTATTGAGTCGACCCATTTACAAAACGAGCCAAACTCGAGTTAAAATCGGCTCGCTCAGTTCTAGCTCGAAACTGGTTCCAACTCAAGAGCTTTTTTTAATCCCTAGTTCTAGAACCGTCTTCAACCCTCTCTCTCGATTCTCTCCCTCAATCTCCTCTGTCGCTCTGCATGCAGATGACCCAAATCCCAGCCTCGTCGCTCCAACCCCAGCGGTGGGGGAATGGTTTATGGTCGGGGGCGGGGGACCTGTGGGGGAGGAGAGGGGAAGGAGGAGGTCATGGCTAGGGATTTGAATCTATGGGGATGGTAGTGTTTAGGGGTTGAGCGACAGAGGAGTGATTGATCCAAGGAAGAAGGAAGATGAGAGAAAGAGAGAGAGAAGAAGAAGCAGAAGAAGCATAGCAGAAGGAGAGCAAGAAGAAGATGATGAGAAATTTCCTCAAAAAAGGAAATGATGAGAAAGAAGAAACTATTTCAGTAGATTCCTCATCAATGGATTTGAATCCAATTCACAAGCTATCATGGAAATGCTTCTCCTATGAAGAAATCCACCAAGCCAGCAATGCCTTCCGCCAAGGTTTATACTTCTCTAAACAACGATCTTGTTTTGTCTCGATCTCAAAAATCTTGACAGCTTCTTCTTTGCTTTGTTAGATAACATTGTTGGAAGAGGAGGATCTGCAGAGTTGTACAAGGGAGTGCTTGGTGATGGCCAGGTGATCACAGGGAAGCCGCTGGTGAAGGGCTTCCTGACGGAGCTAGGTACCATCGGCTATGTTCATCATCCCAATGTTTCTTCTCTACTTGGCTGCTGCATTGATCATAGCCTCCACCTTATCTTATCTTTGAGTTCTCCTCCAATGATTATGATTATGTCTTCTCTCATCTCCATGTGATTACTTGGAGTGTAGCTCAGCTCGCTCGAGCCACTTTTTCTGGGGAGCCGAGCTTGAGCCAGGTTAGCTTAGCTTGACTTGGCTCTTTTATACCCCTAATCACTAACATGCAGCATCATCATTATTTTATCTCTCTATCATCTTTTTTTTTTCTTTTCTTTTTTTTCTCCGCTTCTCTCATTCAGAATATATCAATATATTTCTTGATATATAAATAAAATTACTAATATATAATTATTTCAGTTTATTTATAAATATTTTTCTTCATATATAAGTACTCTACTCTACACTATATATATAATCATTTTAACCCACAAGTTGAAATAAAAATTGAAGTTATTAAGTACCATATATTTTTTATCCTTGAGTTAAAATTATTATCTAAATAATTTGGTGTATTTATATAATTAAAACTTTAAAAATGGTTCAATAAAACTAAGAGTAATTAATTTTGAAGTGTCTGACATTTCCCTTATGTAGATGACACACTTTCTTTTTAATGTCCTTTCTAATTATATTAATCTTATTTTTTTCAATTTCAAGATCCCAATATCATGCAGTCGATAACTTGTAAATACTTTTTTTTGTGACCTTTAAATTTAATCAGGTAACCTTAAATCGACTCAGTTAGTCTATTTATATGCCCGAATTATTATCCAATCCTATACATGATTTCATAATTTGTAGGAACTTATTTGCAAAATCAAAAGCCTAAAAAATAGAATTTAAAACTCCTTTCACATTCTAGAAGCTTTAGAGGTGTTCATGGTAAAAACCGCATAAACTTATACAAATATATTCAGATTTTAAGAACCTATTTGTAAAAAATCACGACACATTGTAAGTTGTTCACAATTGACAAAATTATTGGACTTTTTTTTTTGTAAAGTTAGGAGAGAAATTAGGGAGAATTTTGGGCAAAAAGATGAGTTTCTAGGAACCTAGTAGGCAAGAATATACTGGGTCCTAGGCGCCAGACACATGGTGCCCTTAGCCATTATTTCCCAATTCTTATGGTCCTTCAAGAGTTCTTTCTCTTGATTCCTAGAGTTTGACATCAGTGTTCCATGAACAATTTTTAAGAGGATGAATAGTCACACCATCATCACCATACTCTTCCTTTTTTTTCCTTCTTAATTTTATTTTATTTTGAAATTATCATTATTTATAATATATGGTCATCCATTTTTAAGTAACCTAAAAGGAGATAAGGAGGGATCTTCGGGTCCTCCCCCACCGAGACGGCACATAAGATTTCACCAATTTTTTATTTACTCTATTAATACAATTCTATACTCAAATCTCATGAATTGCTCTCACTTGATAGGTACATCGAAAGATAAGCTGAAGACTTATATAGGACGAGTATGTTCTGTGTCTAATGAAGATGCTCTCCATAAAACCTCCTATAGACGTTGCACGCTTTGTAGCCACACATGCGACTCTTAATATGCACGTGAGCATCGTTGGATCCCAAGTAAATAAAACTAAAACTAGTGTGCCACACCACTATAACCCAAACCTCCGGATAAATGTACACACTTCAGCCAATATATTAAAAAAAATCAAAATCATAGACTTCATTAATTTTGGATGGCATAGGTCTTGTCTTGGCAAACTTAAATATACAACTTTTAACATAATTTGATGCATTATACAATTAAGAATGGCTTACCACGTGAAATATTGGATTTGGATGTCTTGAAGTCGAATTAGAGTTTTAGTTAGATTAAAAATTCAAAGTTAGATTTACATTTATATTTGATTTTGAATGTCAATTATGTAATATTGGGAGTTATAATCAAAATAGGATTCAAACTCAATAAGAGGCTATAAATACTTTAGTAATATATAAAGTTCAGTGAGGAGTGTTGTGGTTAAAATAGAAAGAAATAGAAAAAAAGAATAGAGAAAATAGAGAGAGAGAAAGAAAGAGAGTGTCAACTCTTGTGTGTAAATTTTTTTTTTATTTTTCAATGGTCTCTAGTGGTGGTTCCTCGTATTACTCTCTGAAAAAAAAATTTTGAAGATGGAGGCATTATTAAAATTTGGTAAAAAAACTTAATTAGATAAGAAAGAGCAAAATTTTTTTTATAAACTCTTATAAAGCCTATTGATAGTAAATTTTTTATTCCCTCTTAGATATAATTCGATTTTAGGTGGACCATATATATCACTATATCTCTTCTTATTTTTTATTTTATATTATTTTGTTTCTCATTTTTGTGTTATTTGCGAACAACAAAATTCGTAAACCTTCCATTGTGAATCACAATAATTAATATCAAAGTGCAAAAGTAAACAACCAAAATGACAATTTTTATTCAAGATGGAGAAGTTCGACAATAAGATAAATTTTGCTTTATAACATTAAAAGATAAAATACAATAATATTTATCGATTGGTAAGAAATACCGTTATAGGTGAGTTTCAATGGATGCAACGACAATGAGTAAACATGATTCTTGAATTGATTTGGCAGAAAATAGGTGTTATTTTTTAGTTACTTTTACCATAGTAGCAAACATAAGTTTTCGAGAAGCTTCTAGAAGCATAAGGCTATAGATATGAAGAGCAATTTTGAGGTTGGTTCGAGTTCACATCTTGTGATTAGTTGAACAAGATAGTAGTTTAGGGAGAGGGACTAGATAAGAAATAATGATTAAAAGTTTATAATGGTGGCAAGCCTGAATTCAAGTCAAGGTGTAGATGGTTGATTTTGGATATCTCAATCACGAATTAGAGTTTGAGTTAAAGTAAAAAATTTAAAGTCAAATTTAGATTTATATCTGATTTTAAATACATGTTATATAATATTAAAAATTATAATTAATGTAGAATTTAGACTCAACAAAAAGCTATAAATACTCTACCAATAGATAATGTTTAGTGGGGAGTGTTATGTTGAATTAGAAAAAATAAAAATAGAGAAATAGAGAGAATAGAGAGAATGAGAAAAAAAGTTTGTTGGCTCTCGTATAGGTCTTTTGGACTTAAAGAAAAGTTTAATTAGATAAAAAAGAATCAAATTTTTTTTATAAACTCTTATAATATCTACAAATAGTAAATCTCTTGTTTTTTTATGGACATAATCTAATTTTAAGTGAACTATATATATCATTTTATTTTTTCTTATATTATTTATCATTTTTAATATTATTTTTGAATAATATAATCTGTGAACTTTTATTGTCGATAACAATAATTAAATATCCTCCCAAGCTCCCCGTTGCATCATTTAATTGCAAGACTGGAATAAATTTAATTTATTCAGAAATTGAATAGATCGACAATGACCATATTAATTCTCAGCCATTCATTGTTAAAGGTTATTGGAGGCAGAGAGAATTGGTCTGTTCACCAACATCGTTCACTTGCAAAATCAAGAACCGGTGAGAGAAATAGATAGTTGAAATGGCGGCTCTAATGGTCTATCTTTGACAGTCAAGTCAGTTTCATGTATTCAAGAAATTCAAACAACAAGGTGATAGCTTTTGTGAAGGAAGGAAAGTGTAAAGAGATTTTAACATTTTTCTGATCCCAATTTCTTTTTTTTTTTCTATTATAAACCAAGTATTTAGATTTCTTTGTAATTTTGTGAGGTTTTGGGGAGTGATATGCAAATATCCCGAGAGAATTTGGTGTGGAATTTTTTTGAATAATTAGGATTTACTATTAAAATTTTGTCTTAAGTAAGATTCAAACTAATGATTTTTTAAACAGAAGAAATTAGTATAACTATTAAATTAATACTTGGTGTAATTTAGTGTGAAAGTAGCAACAGATTTGGTGGGTGATTCACGTGTTAAGATGGATATCGGTCATTCTTTAAAATGGAGCTTATGTGGTGGTCAAAAAGTAAGAAAAAATAATTTAAATTTAAATTATTTTTATCTATTATTAATATTTTAATTATTTAAAAGTAATTTTTGAAAAAATAAAAATAAATTAAATTTATTTCAATATTTGTTTGTTTTGAAATTAATTATCTAGGTAAATGTTAATGATGTTTTAAATTAAATAATATTAAGAATTTTATCTATATAATAATAATAATATAATTTTTTAAAAAATTATTTATAAATTTTTTAGAATAAATAATATTTTATATATTTTCAAAAGATATTTCTATCTAATCAAACATCAAAAAATATATCTTTTAATTTTTTTTAAAATCAAATCGAAAATTATAATAATAATAATAATTTTTGTATATAATAATAATATAATTTTTTAAAAAGTTATTTATAAAATTTTTAGAATAAATAATATTTTATATATTTTCAAAAGATATTTCTATCTAATCAAACATCCAAAATATATCTTTTAATTATTTTTAAAATCAAATCGAAACAAAAAATTAATAAATTTTTTTATATTTTTATTTATTTTCAGACAGCGAAGTAAGTCTTTAGCAGAGACAGGAGTCAGTCAAAGACATCCGCATCGATCAGAATCGACGCTAGACTTCCAAGCTAAGTTTAATTAGATTCGTAATGATGGCATCCATGTTGACCAGATTGGACCAGGTTGTCCCACGTGGACAATTTAATTTTAAAGAAGCGCATTCCGTTCCGATTTATTCGGGGATTAAATCCGAGCCCTCCATCCTCATCCATCGGCGGCAGCAAAAGCCGAGAGAACGCGTCCGCCGAGGAGGATGCTGCGGCCGAGATGCCGCTGTGATCCGAAGCTCCTGCTCCCGCTGCCTCTCCCTCCTCCTTCCTCCTCCTCTTCCCCCTCTGCCGCTCCTTCCTTTCCTATTTTTATCAATTGAATCGAGAGAGAGAGAGAGAGAGAGTGTGTGTGTGTGTTACTAGCAATCGGGCTTCAAGGATGATGGCTTTGATCTGGGGTGCGGGTGGCGGTGGCGTTGCCGTCCCTGACGGGAGCCATTTCCTGATCGCCACCCTATTCGCGCTTGTCTTCGTCTGCGCCCGCTTCTTGCTCGACGCGTTGGTCTACCAGGTTCGAAATTTTCGTTTTTCCGCTCTAATTTGCATTACCAATTGGCAATAGACTTCAATTCTTTTGTGGTATGCGTTCATCTGTTTCCAGCCGTTGTCCGTGCTCTTTGTTTATGGGAGATCTGTTCCGCGAAAGATCGATGAGGGGAAGCAAACGAAGGTCGTGAAGTGTTGTGAGTCGTTGTGGAAGCTAACGTATTATGTTGCTATTCAAGCGTGGGTTATTTCGATCATAAGAGAGGAGCCATGGTCGTTGGATACAAAAGAGTACTTCAGAGGGTGGCCGGATCAAGAGCTAAAGTGAGTCCATTTCTTCTTTTCATCTGATTGAAGAGAAAAAAACAATGTATGTTATGTTTGTTGAAAATTTTAGGGTTATGGTGATGACAATTGCTTAGAAAATTAAAAACTAGAGTTCAAGAAACTGGCATCGTTTTCTTAAATTTGTTTTGAGTAATCATTTTGTGCGGTTGCTTCTTTGGCATTTTGAAAATTTACCGGTTAACCAACCATTCTTGAGCTTCAGATTTGGAAGAAGGGGGACAAGTGGGGAACCCTTGGCGATGATCCATTTGGATGACATGGGTGCTCACTGCTGAGACAAACCATTTTAATATCAGGACTACTGACATGGCACTAGAGGCTCCCAGAGAAGTAATGGCAAATAAAAATTTTGTTCATAAAAATCCATAGTGCCATCAACCATTCTCAAACACCCAATTGTTTCACTTTTTATCATCCATAAATTTGCTTTTGCCTTCAGTATTTGATGTAAATTCTTACCGTTGGATTACGTGTTGAATATTCCCTTCTTCAATGTTAATATCTAATATCAACCATACTGCAGTTATATATCTAGTGTTAGCTACTCTGTTAGCAGCATCTTCGAGGAACACCACACCTGCATATCTCGTGCAGATATGCTTTCACTATTGTTCATCTTTCACTTCTTCCAGTTTAAGTTTTTATGTTACAGGGAACAACTAATCCTGCGATGTAAATGGGGAAAAATAATCTACTTGCAAGAAGAATATTAGCTTAGACATTACAACTTTTCTTTCCTTTCATTTTTTGGAGAACCTTTTGATATAAATTAATTTGATGTTGGCATTTTATCAACCAGTTGACAAATGAGACTTCTCCTTTGTTTTTTTTCGTAAAAAAAAAACACAAGTTCTTCTCAATAACTGTTGTATTAAAAATGCAACCCATATTCAAAATCCCGTGAATCATCAATTCTAGGGCAGCAGATATAAGTTAGTTTTTGCAATACCTCAAATATATGCTTTTTAAATGACGACTTATATGTTTGGGACTCCAGAGTTTGAATTTCAACTTTTCACCATGGAATTTACTTCAAAATTACAATACCACGCTTAACTTGCTTATTCTTTTCCTTTCCTAGGGTTTCCTTGAAGCTTTTCTACATGTGTGAGTGTGGATTTTATCTCTATAGCATTGGTGCTTTACTTGTATGGGAAACTCGCAGGAAAGATTTTGCCATAATGATGTCTCATCATATAATAACATCCATCTTGATTGGATATTCCTACATGACCAGGTAAATGATGATTGTTTACACCTTGTGCTTCTGCTTCTCTTTTCTCTTTTCTCTTTTCTATACTCTTGTTACAGGACTGCTTATTCCTAGGGGTGTGATCATCACAAGTAGCCCAACGAGCACTCCCTTTGCAATTTCTGCTAATTACAATCCAGCCATGCCCTAAATTTCTTTTTATTTAAGCCTAGACCATGTTATTTGAAACACTAGCTGGATGTTGCATCAGAAGGTTCACATAGAACTGTTGACCATGAAGATAATGTTCATTTTAGGGACATGATTGGAATTATTCAGTAGGTGCCTAACTGTCATGGATAGAAGAACTTTCCTCAAGAACTAAGCTTATCACCCTTTTTATCCGGTCACAGTGATAGAATCAGATGTGAAAATGGACCAAACACTATTTCTGATGGTTTCCCATGCTTCATTAAACCCTGAACAATGAGTATTTACAAGACCAAGCTATGAAATTTGAGAGAGGATGGCTTGCATCTGGCAATTCCTTCCAGTCAGTTTGAATCATCAAAGCCATGATGCTCTTATGAACCATTTGAGGGCCTATAACCTTGATATCACTTCTTCTGCAATAAGTATGATTTTTTCTTGTAATCTGCTGGCACTTTTGCCATTGAAGGCATTGCTACAGAATATAGGAAAAAATGTAACAGGTTCAAAACTATGCAGATTTTTCCGGATTGGGACCATAATTCTTGCCTTGCATGATACAAGCGATGTTTTCATGGAAGCTGCGAAAATATTCAAATATTCAGAGAAGGAGATGGCAGCTAGCACATTCTTTGGGCTTTTTGCACTCTCTTGGTTTCTTTTGCGGCTAATATTCTTTCCCTTCTGGATTATCAAGACCTCAAGGTTTGTGAGTATTATATCTCATGACATTCTGATGCTTTACCCCTGTATTGTTTCTTATAGTGCTCACTGTTGCATTTTCAGCTACTATGCAATTGAGTCCTTAATGTTGGACGATGGTTTCCCCACGTCTTTGTACTACATCTTCAATACAATGCTTCTTACCCTGCTCATATTTCACATTTACTGGTGGATCCTCATATATTTGATGATCAAGAGGCAGTTAAACAATAAAGGACAAGTGGGAGAGGATATCCGGTCAGGTAAGAATCTCACACCTTTTCCCACTATTTTTGGGTGCAATTTAGCATGTTACTTGACTGACAAGTCTTGGGGATATCTGCGGTGACGGTTGTTTCATTAGTAAACAAACAGATATACTAATTTACACATTTTGAATTGGTTTAAAACTTCACTGGAACAAAATTATGCAAAAGAATATATCCGCTTCTTTTATTGTTTCAAGGATATAGTCCTGACAATTTAAGGCGTAAAGACATGGTCATAGTTCATTGGTTAAGCCTAACTGTTTTCACCTATTTGACCACGTGGATTCTATGTTAATACTTCGAGAAGAATAAGTTTGCTGGTTGTTCTTTATTTTCAGAAATGGTTTATCTTTGTGCTCATCTACTTAGCTTTTTAGTTATGTACTTAAAGTTCCACTAAATTTGATGCATGTTTCCCTGAAATATAGATTCGGAGGGTGAAGATTGACCATATGTTTACAATTCTGTAGAAGAGAAAAAATCTCTTGCAAGAGGTGATGTACCATTATTACAGCAGAGCAAGCGGGTCTAGATATTTTGCTTTTCTGTGTTTGCCTTTTGCCAAGATTTTTGAATGTAGTATTAGATTTCCGAGGATGCTTAATTTTGAAGGCTGATGAGAGGCTATCCTGGACACATCAGTATGCTTCTTGGTGATGATCAGCTTTTCTTTGCCCTTCTAACCAAAATATTGTCAGAGTGCTGGGCGCATGGTAGAAACAACCTTCTAATCTGTGAACTTCTACTTGGAAAATTTGCCTAACTTAATTGTAATTGAGATGATGTGGATATTTAGCGATGCATCTATTCACTACAAAAAACAAAAAAGAAAGCTACCATTTTTTCCCAAGTAATTGCAACTCTTGAGTGATGATCCTTGTGTTTGTTCTAAAAGGTCAATTTTTAGTAGTTTTCCAAGTCTTGTTTCTTTTTTGCGGGAAATGTGATTCTACGAAGATAAACTGTGCAATTAGTAATTGCTATTTGCTTTCAGTTGATTTCAGTAAGCAATGTAGTAATAAACAGGGCCATGGGAGAGGCTGCAATGGCATGGTTGTGGAAACATTAGTGCCTTGTTTGATTTGATTTTTGGGTAAGTACATGAGCCTTGTGTTCTTGATATTAGAGGGGCTGCAAGTGCCACAGAGATGGAATTACTTTGGCTCTGGAACAAGAACTTGACAGACATCAAGTATCAACTTTATTTTGGACAGTCACAAGGAATGAAAGAAGAATTGGTACTTGGCTTCTAACATACTTTTGTAACCTCTGACCTGAATCCTGCAAAAATGAAAGAGGACAACCTGACACAATTAAGAATAGACAAAGTTTATTTGCTGTAGGGAACAGAAAGAAGATGCCTAAGACTGGATGCGGAATATATCTTTCCTACATCAAGTCTTTTACTTGTGGAATGATGCAAGACAAACAAACCAGGTTACACAAGACCACATCTAGGCAAAGAAAATGAAGGAGGTAACATGGCACAATCCAAGGCGCAACTTCATTCAAGATGCTTTACCAAAGGAAAACTTAATTCAAGATGAATGTACCGATGCCACCAATATTGTGCTGCAGGAATAATTTGGAGAGGTCATGTCTGAGATTCAAGGAAGAATTCTGAGGGCAAGGATATACAATTAAAAGTTCAAATTCAGTTAATTAGATTAAAGATCATCAGGATCACTTCCAGCCACATGAGCATCAGGGCTTGCCCAGTAATGGTTCCCATTTGGACCTGCCACTTTAAACCTGCTCCAGGACAAGAGTTTTGTCGTACAACATTCAAATGAATCTATCAGGTAAAGCAGCCAGCATTTGGCAAACTTTATTCAATTAAAATGGGGATAGTGTAAAGCACCTCTCAAGAACAAATTTTCCTTCTTTGTACTTCTGACTCTTCTCATGAGCAGCCTCCTGCAATAAGGCCCAAGGTTAGTTGATAATTTTCACATACCTGAAAAAACAAGAATGATGAAACAAATGCAGATATGGCCTTACATATTTCCATCCCACAATGGACCCGCAACCAACACAAAAGATATCAGAGACTGTGTGCAGCCCTGTCATCATCGTCCGCTCCTCTTTCAGTCCAACAGTGACATTCACACTATGAATAGCAGAAGAAACACCTTTTAATATTTGTTGCATTATATATAGATATACATAAGGGATATTAGCGATAAACAGTATATGTGCTCATGCACCGTCAGATCTTAACACAGTGTTCACATCTGTGTACTGGACTCATGGACAAGCAGAGAAAGGGAAAAGTGTTGTAGAAGGAAGCCTGCTGATTGCTTGGCATAGACAAATGCCACACCAACCCTAGTTCTCTTGCCCGCTTGTCCGGAATGGAATGGAGCTTCTCACTAACAGAATCGTAAACTTCATTTCACCAAACGAGACTTGGAAAGAGTGGCGTTAAAGATGGTGATGTGGAAAGACATCAGAGGAAAACCGATAAGTGGTGATAATATCTCCTACTATGTGTCCTATTACACAGCTCTTACCTACTGATTATACGGAAATGACTGAACAAGACATCAGCAGTATCAACCGATGGAGCACAATCAAGTAAGTTTCCTAGATTTAAATCATGGGGGAAAACACTACATTGCAGGAGAAAGTGTACATTAAGCAGAAGACAGCCTGGAACTGACACCAACACATTCAATGTGAATCATTGTGAAACCATTTTCTAATTGACAGGTGTCATTGCTCCCTCAGATTCCAAGAAAGAACTCCTACTCAAAAATATGCACGCCAACACTCTACTAATGGAAACACCACTTAAATCATCTAGCGCCTGAAAAAAGCAAAGAAAAAAATTCCGTGGGCATTTCACAGAAGCTCCAAATTCCTTGGCAACAAAAGTGAAAAGGATGACTTGTTGAAGTATGTCAGACTAATAACTCAATTCAAGAAACTACAGAATATTCTGAGTTTCACAGGCAGAATAAAATCAGGCTAATGTCTCAATTCAAGAAACCATGAGTATTCTAATTTCTACATGCAGAATAATATGTCTATGTGTATCAATGAATGCCCCAGAAAAATGAATGTGCTTATTGGACTAAAGATATGAAAATGTTTTACTTCAACTACAATTATGGAGAAGAAAATAAAAACAGTAATCATCCCAAGCATGTCTCATCTTGCTCAAAAGGGTCAGAGACAACAGGAAGAGAATAAATTGTCATTATAAATCACACAGGTCTTACCTGAAACATGTATGGTCTATGAATGCATTATGCACGTGGCAATTCTAAATCCTACTGTTAATTCACCAGTGATTACAAATCAAGAGTTTCAAGAAAATAGCAATTTAAACAATCAAATTTTCATTTGCGAGTTTTCTTGCAAAGTTCAGATGGAAATAGGTTCATAGTGTCATTATCTATTTGTGACCTCATTGAGGGTTTTTCATCAATAGGAATGTGCATATTGCAAATACCTTCCGAATACCTTAAATCACTCTCCCTCAACATATAACTACAAGCTAAGATTTGTAAAATCATTAAGTTAATAGAGTCACATTGTACCGAAGTTATATAATCTTGTGTTCCAATAATATTAAACTAGTTTGCTGCAGAAAATAGAATATGAATAAGGAACTTACACTTTATTGAAGAGATAAGCCTTCCCATGCCTGCAATGGAAGGCCTGGATGCAGCAAGCCACAAAAAGAGACAGCGATCAATGCAATTATACTCGAAAAAGAAATCAATACGCATAAAAACCCCACCCCATTCCGACCTGCTGTACTCCGGTGGTTATTTTTGGCACAAGAAATCTCAAAATGTATTTTTGCAGCAATTATCCAACTAACAAATCGGGTAAAGAAGAAAACACGCTTTAAATTTCACAAATTTCACAAACAGTGGCAAAAACGAACAATTTTTTCATTAGCGAATTAGACCGGATGAATGTGGCAATTCAGATATGATGATTTAGGTATCGTTCGGTTCACAGAAACGCGTCGATCATACAAATTTAAGAAAAACAGAAAGAATGAAGTAATGGAATGGAAAAGGAGAGGAGAGAGAGGAGAAGGGGAACCCTAGAAATGATGTCTTCGGAGAGGGCGAGGTTCGTGAGGCAGTGCTTGCAGCTGTAGATTTTCCCCTCCAGATTTATCACGAACACTCTCCCCATCGATCGATCGATCCACCAAGTCCTCGTCCTGCCCCTCCTGAAATCTCAGAGAAGAAGTTTGCCGAGGAAATGAAAAGAGAGAAATTGACAGGACGATGGCTGATGGCGATACACCTGTCCACGCAAAGTAAGGTCGGAGACACGGCTCGGGTCAGGCGGGGGTAGGACAGTCTCGTCACGCACCATGCTCAGAAACTGCCACGTGGCGATTTTAGTGCTGTTTAGATTAGTAATAAACGTGATAATTATGATAACATGAAAAAGTGTTAGATTAATTGTCATTAATTTATATTCTTTGAATAATTATTGTCAATATCAATAATTCGGATCATAAAATTTGAACTCCTAAAATTTAATTGAGTCTAAATTTAATCATTAATTTTGGCATTAATGATTCAGATTAATTGTTACCCTCGGACGAAATTTGTTTTGCATAGATTATAGTGATCAACTGCCGCACGGATAAATTCAAATAATGAAAAAAGCTATCTCATTGTTTTCTGAATTATTTTTTTGTCAATGACTAACTTTTTCTTAACATAATCTAAGATTCCAAATATTTTTCAGATGCTTTATTATTTTACTAAATTAAATATTTTAAACTAATTTAATTTTTATTTGATTGAACCTATTTTCTTATTTATTAGTCAACAATTTTTATTCAATTTTTTAAATTTAATTTAAAATAAAAAAATATTATGTCCCTATTTTTTAAACCTAAATCTAAGATCTCACTCTTACATATTTTTCTCTTTTTTAACATATAAAAACTTTGAACACTCAAATAATTTTTTTTCCAATTTCACTAGTTGGTGATGAAGAAGACATTATTTGAATCTTCGAAGTTTTTTTTGAAAACCCAAATGACAACTAAAAAAAAGGGTGAATTAGGTTTTACAAAAATAATAAGCATTTTTTTCAAATTTAAATTTAATTTAAATCACAAATAAACACAATAATGGAATAATACAAAAAAATATATAGAAAAACATAGAGAGTGCAAACCGGTATACGTGATTTTGTGATCAATTGCGTTTAGTTTATGGTCCATGTCTTAATACTAAGAATCTCAATCGATCCACTAGTTAAGCCTTTACAATTTTTTATTCCAACCGAACAAGTGTCGTTTCATATCGGAGTAAACTCTCTCACACTCTTTTAGCACTTAGAAGAACACTCAATTTTTTCCTAATAACATAAAAGAGTTATAAGGATATAAATTAAAAAATAAAGAGAAAAAGTCTCACAACAAATAGTCTCTTAAATATTGAAATATAATGACAATGACGATATGAAAATCTAAAACTATTTGAGCTTTTATTAAGACTAGATAGCTTGATAAACATGGATTTTACTATTGAAAGTTCATTCTCTTATATATTAGTTTTATGTCAATACACATTGGACTGTGAGCTTCTTCGATAATTAATTGATAAATTCGATTCTTAGTTTCAATCTTTTTCAAAGCTTTATACTTCCTAGTGTTAGAAACAATAAAACTTTATTTAATTAAATCTCAAATTTGATAATTTCTTACATTACCGCTCATGAAGTTATCGTCACCAGCTACAATCAATAGAATTGAACTCAAGAATAACATCGCTCTAATATCACTTGATGAAACAGGAGAGGGCATGAGAAATAGAAAGAAGATCATTGTTTTCTCAACACGATAAATTCTTGAATCCACAAAAAATATAGAAAAAAAATCCAAAACAAAATAATATTATTAATAGAAAAGCTCTCCCTTTATTACAACCTTAGGTTATATATATAACCTTTTAATAAACTTAAAGTCCTAATTAAACTAGATTAAAAATAAGACTTAGACCGTACTAAAAATTCTACTTGACGTATTTTAAATAAAAATATATAAATCTTATTTCTTATTAGGCTAAGACTGTATGAACTCCAACTGATAAATAAACCCTAATTTTGACTAATATAAAATCTGAATTATCTAAAATAATAAATAAGAAAATTGTAGAAATCAATTTCAGTTTTTCAACGGATGGTTATTTGCTGGATTTAAATGAATATCTTACGAGATATAGTCTTTGGATTGTAGTTGTACGAATTTTGATGGATTTTAATTGGAGTTGGAATTCAACTTAAACTGGATCTCAAATTTTACTGTAAAAAGAATATAGTTATCTTATATCATAAATACATAATAAATAAGGAAATCACTTAAGGGAATTTGGTTTACTTCCCAACGGGCAACTGCAACATGAAGCCAAGTAGTGAGGATTCAGCTAGCTGGAGCCATGGATGCATACCCCCCTGTGCAAGCACAGCAAAAAGAACAATAATGCAATTGCACACTCCCTATGCAAGAATTACCCTGTTCAAGTTCAAAGGGACTTTCTCAGCCAGTTTAAGCCATTGTCTTGGCCAAAATGGTCTAGACAGAAGCAAATACAGGCACCCCTGGTGCAATTTCTCATCATCGATATAGATTAAGCAATAGAACACAATCTGACACTTATTTCCAACTTGAACACGGCAAGTAGCAAGCAAATCAAAAGAAGTTTTAATTATTCACTAGTCCACACCATTACCAAGGCTCACTATGCAAGGCTCTTTTTGACCATAAGCAGATTATGGTAGCAGCTACTGTTCTAGCTCTATGAAGATGCTACCATGACAAATGACTGCTAAGTATCCCTGAAATAAGAATATCCGAAGCAATTAGAGCAAAATTTCTGTTCAACATGACAAACAAGCCTTCCAAAATATCAACCAGGCAATGGTGCTAGAAAATTATAGTTAGTTAAACATCATCTGGAGTTCATTTTAGGACTTGAAAACATTAGAGATGATAATATATAGAGAATGATGGCAAAAAGCATGGAAAGTTTTGTTAACTAAAAACTACATAAGAAGGAGCTAGGTCTGTAAAACATAGAACAAATAATCACGTGGCAGAACACATTGCCATAAATTTAGCAATGGTAACAGATAATCCACCAAAGTGTATAGACAGTCCTATATGGATTCAAACTCTTGAAAATTAGAACATGGTTTAAGTTTCAATTGGTTATAACACTAGAAAATTTAAAGAAAATGCTTTTGCTGTCATGTATTCCACTGGAACTCAAAGAAAAATAAAAAGAAATGCTGACCTTCACTGGCGCAAAACATAATTTGCTGGGAGGTAGATTTCACCCCCATCTTCACTGTGCTGCTCCCCACTGACAGTTTTTTTGGCAGATAGAAACTCAGCACTCATGGCATCCAACATGTTGCACAGCTTCCTCTGCAGTACCATATCCATGCTCCACAGCATATTTCCGCACATCTTCTGTTATTATCATAGAACAGAACTTAGGTCCACACATGGAACAGAAACGTGCCACCTTGGCACCGTCTGCTGGCAGGGTCTCATCATGGAAAGCCATGGCAGTCATAGGATCCAGTGATAATGCAGACTGGTCCATCCATCTAAATTCAAACCTTGCCTTGCTCAATGCATCATCCTACGCTTGTGCATGGGGATGGCCTTCAGCCAAATCAGCTGCATGGGCAGCAATTTAATATGATATAACACCTGCCTTAACATCATCACGATTGGGCAAACCTAAGTGCTCCTTGGGGGTAACATAACAAAGAAGAGCAGTACTGAGTGCTCCTATATTAGCAGCACCAATAGCTGAAGTAATGTGATCATACCCAGGAGCAATATAAGTTGTCAATGGACCAAGTGTATGGAATGGCGCCTCATTGCACCACTCCAACTGCTTTGTCATATTTTCTGGAATTTTATGCATAGGAATATGGCCGGGACCTTCATTCATTACCTGCATATCCACAGAAGTTAAAGGTAATGTGGCAGATTGATACACTTAAGCCATCAAAAAAGGTATTACAATAGTTTTCCACATTTTAAAGGTCTATGAACATCCAACTATTTGAGCACAACAATCTGATGGGCAAAATTATGATAAATAAAAAAAATTTAAAATGTCAAAATTGAAATAATAACCTTTATCATGGTTTAGTTATACCTGTACATCCTTCTCCCATGCTCAGCATGTCAGCTCACCTTGTGTTAGAAGCTCTGCAAACTGGGCAGCATCATCGGCATCATAAATAGAACCGGGCATTAATCCATCGCCAATGGAAAGTGACACATCATACTTGTTGCATATGTCAAGGATCTCATCCCAGTGTTCATAGGCAAAGTTTTCACGAGTTTCATGGATATGCCAGACTGGCTGAGAGGTCCATTACTGTATCAGCACCCCACATCGTTGCCCACTGAAGCTTGTGCACCTCTTCTTCAATAGAGCTTGCCACCGCTGAATTTCCAATATTTGCATTCACTTTAACCAAGAAATTTCTCCCGACCAGCATAGGCTCCAACTCCAAGTGCTTCTTGTTGGCAGGGGCAATGGCACGTCCACGAGCAACCTCCGACCGCACAAATTCTGGGTCAAGCTTCTCTCTAGTGGCACAGAACAGCATCTCTTCAGTAATAATCCCTTGCTTGGCATAATACATCTGCGTTTATCTAGGCCTACCTAATTTCTCTCTCTTATCAACCCAGTGTTTCCGAATATTTGGAAGACCTGTTAAACATATCCATGCAAATCAAAGATAAAGCTAACATCTTTGCACTACTTAGGAGGTTCTTGAGTAAAAACAATGACATTTTTTTTTCAGTTCTAGGACGTTAGAGATCGAGAAGGAACAGAAAAGAACATGATCACAGAATCCAGCAAAGGCAATATCAATTTTAGAGATCTAAAAGACAGAACTACGTTGAAAGAAAATTCACCAAGACGCGGGTCAACATCTTGCGGGCCACTAGTATCGTATGTATCAAAGTGTTGGTCATCCCCAGAACCAGAAAGATGGACCCTTCGGAAGGGAACTCGAAGCACATGACCAGTCTGCTCGTGCACAATCTCCCCGCAGAATCAGATCAATTCGAAAAAGCCGAGTCTTTATGAAGCAATCCACGATGAAAAAAAAGGTTTTTGAGTTGGGGAACGGGCCTGTATTCCTTGGTGCTTCTGGGAGAGCACTCCTGAAAGGAAGGAAGCGGGAGGAAATCGGGGGAGGAAGGATCGGGGTTGACGCGCTTATTGTGCTTGGCGGCGGTCTCGGTGGCCGACCGATCGGACGCCAGAGTGGCTCTGGGTAGGCGGCGGCGGGAGACGTGATGGAAACCGGTAAGAAAAGCAGCAGGGCCGTTCCTCACCGACATGACTGACGGAAGGAGCGGGAGGTCGCATTTCAAGCCACAGGCCGACGCCATGGCTTTCTTCGGGAATAGGAGGAGGAAGAAGAAGTGCGGATTGGAAGAGAAGATACGCCAGCCCTTCACGGTCTTGTAGGCACGCTGCTGGATATTTCCCACTCATCGGTGAAATCTGCCAGACATTTTTCAATGAGATATTTTATCCTTTATTAGAGGAAAAATTGAACGCGGATAGCGGTTTAAAAATTGTCTTGGACAAAAATCACTGTTTTACGGTGGATTTATGAAAAATGTTCTATTTTATTACTATTAAATTAGATTTATCAATTAAAATAATATTATAAAAAATTAAATATTTTATCCGATCTAATAAAATTTAATTTTTAATTTTTAATTTTTAATATCGGACAATCTAATATTTATAAAAATTAAGATAAAATAAGTAATTTTTTATACTAATTTAATAGTTATTCGAACCAAAATTAAATAAAAATAATTTGATCTTTTATCAATTTAATCTGTAAAATTGAATTAAAATATAATATTTTAAAATATTTTAATTGATATAAGTTTTTATAAATTTATAATATAGAACAAGTGATTTTTTTACTAATAATAATAAAATATGTGATTTTTCAGATGATTTTTGTTAAAAAGTCTAAAATAGTGGAACATTTTTAAATTTAAAATATAATTTATAAAATTTAGATACATAAGAGTTTTGCATATGAACCTCTTAAAATTCTCAAAAAAATTTGAAAAATTATAAATTAGAGGTAAATATAAGGAAAAATAAATATTTTATATGTTTTTAGAGGTGTTTCTATAATATATAATTTAGAAAGGTTTCGAGAACTTTTATGTGATTTTCCTTTTTATATATTTACAAAATCATGATTTTATTGGGGTTACATGTAAAAAACACTCCATACAAAAATCCCAAATGGGGAAAATTTGAGCAGCTCAGCATCCAGAGAACAGAACACCGTTTGATTCAGGATCAATACTAGTGAACCAATTTTATAAATTAATATTTTTTTATTAAAATTAACGTTTTAATAATTTAAAATTCGAAAAATTATTTTATTTTTTTAAATAATTTAATTTAATAATAATGTAAAATAAATAATATTAATTTTATAAAAAAATAATTTTGAAATTAATTAATTTTGATCCTGATTTCAAACCAAACGAGCTCTAAATCACCACCGTTCACCCGTCTTCCCCATCTGAGCGGTTTAGCATTTGGAGAATAGATCCCCGTTCATGCACCTCCGCCGCCTCGAGAGCACCAGGTCCACTATGAGCATCTCCTTCTTCCTTTTTTTCTCTCTCAATGCTCTTTTTTTCTCTTCTACTCTTCTCCTCCGTCTTTTTCTCAAAAAAAAAAAGGAAGAAAAATAAAAAAAAGAAACTAAAAAGAGAAAATACAGAAAACAAAGGATGGTCGCTACCGAGTATTTCAACGTGGATATATATATAAACGAGGCCTGTGCCTCCGCCTTACTTGGGCTGCCCTTGAATGCATATGCCATGGAGGATGATGCAGAGGTGCTCCTCTGGGCCGACATCAAGCGGCTATTGTACCGCAAGCACCATAAGCACGCCACCATGCGGAGAAACTCCCACCACCCGCTCATTTGATTTTTTTTTGTTAAAACATTAAGAGTTTGTTCAGCTACATTACTTTACCTTTTTAAAAAATATTTCTACAAAAACAAAAAAATTAGATATGCCATTTAAAAATAATATCTTTCAATTTAGAAAAGTGAGAACTAACTTTCTGTTTTCTAAAATTGTATCGTATTTTGAAAAACACTTTAAAGTTATTTTCGAAAAAAAATTTTATAACTTATTTTTACAATAAAACGTGCATTTTTCTATATTTCTCACTTTTGTATTATTTGAATCATATATTTTGTACAAAAAATTTATAATTATATTATTTTTAAATTTGTGGACTTTTTATAATATTTTTTAATTTGAGAGTTATTACTTAATAAAAATGAAATGAATAATCTTGAAAAATGGACATAAAATTAATAAAATATAAAATTTAAATAATATTAATTTATTTATAAATTTTTAAGATAGAAAATAATATAATTTTGCACGTATTTCCTTTTTTTTAAAATTAAAATTTTAGTTTCATATTTTACTGAAATAAATATTTTTTTTTTATTTTTTCATAGTTCTTTATAGAAATGAAAATATAGAAACAAAGGTGAAAATAAGAGATAAAAAATAGAAAATGTTTTCTATAACTAAAGAGGCCCTAAACCTCCCCTAATCCAAGGTTAATTCTCAGTGTACAAAAATATACTTAGGAAAATTATCTCAAATTAGAACGAAAATTGAGTAAATATTATTTCATCTCTTTTTATTTCCAGAATATCCTGACTTATCTTTAACAATTAATACTGAATCAAAACCAAAAAAAAAAAAATAACGGATTGCTTGGGCTGAATGACAACACAACAACGTTGATGCAGCAACACAATTTTGAACAGCTGACTTGAACTGAAAACTTATCAGAGGCTATCACACCAAAATTCTGAGCCGACCGGGATTCCGAATAAAATAGAACTTTTAAAAGGTCTCAAGCCAAAAATTTTACATCAAAATTGGAAGCCATTATCAACTTTGGGCACAACACAACAACCTACAAACTAATTAAACTTAAATAGGCCTCCAGAAACCAATAAAAATCATTCACTACCCAAAGAAAATCCCTATGGAACACTGGCTTCAACACGCCTGACATAAATTGCAACCAAAGTTAAGAAAAAGGGAGTTAAATGGCAGTGAACATGACAGCTTCAGCTAGCAAGTTTCTCCCGATTCTCCTCCATGATTCTTTGGAGCTCTTTCTGGCTGGCAGTAATTAGACTTTTCACTGTATCAAAGGCGGTCAACCTAATGCTGCAAATTGAGACGTTTTTGTTTATTTTCCAGTTACATTATGATCTCAATGAACAACAATTAAATTGTGACTGAAGCATCTGCAATCCTTTATTTTCAATGACCTAAAACATTGGATTAATATAAACATATTTGCAAGGGTTTAGATTTATTGCAAGCAAAATTGTGAAGTAAAACAACCAGAAATACCTGCTGTTTGGAAGACTTTTCAGTGCATTTGGCACAAAACCTCTGTATAATCCAAGGAAGCCATCCCGCTCCACAATACCTGGGTATCAAGTAGAAAAGAGACAACATCACAGCTCATAAGGAAAGCTATTGAAGCCCAGTACACTGAAGATGTGACTTCCTATATAGTTCCATATAAGCAATTACATTTTTCACATCATCAGAACTTGCTTTTTGCCATCCATGCACATATCTTGAAAGAGCTGCTCATATGAAGAAACTTTAGCCTCCCAGAGCTAATAACATTACAAAACCAATGAACTCCCTGGTTCCCTATCTCCTACTTTTAAGAACTCATTCATTTCATTAATGATTCTCCTGTTTCTAAAAAGTTACTACAAGAGTTGGCAATGAACAATATCGGTATCAGAGGAAAAAGCCCAAAGTCTGTGAACTGTTCAAGTTTGATTCAGTTAAGCTTGTTTGGGATTGCAATTGAACTAACTAGAGCTACTATAGATTGGCTAGGTTTGGCTGAGGTATGACACATAGAGCCATTAAATTTGCCAAATACATCATAAAATATGTATAATCTCATCAACAGTATACAGCATTGGTGCACAAATCTGACAGCTTCCACAAAGAAGACAGTGGTATCATGCTCTTCTATAGCACATCAGTTGTCATGTAAACAAAATCTTATGACAGGCATATTTGGCTAATACCTCCAACCATGTCATCAACCAAGTAATTGTAATTTATTGTTAATCATAGGCCCATTATACTGTCATGCGAGATTTTTTGCACAGCAATAACCATATCAACATTTAGCACAAGAGAGCTTCCCGTTCTCTTCCTCAAACACATTCTTCATCCCAAAGCTTTTAATATTTAGATTTCTGACATCACCATCACCCCAATAATAGGTTTTATTGGCATACCTACTAGAATTTGATCTAATACATAGTTTTAAGATGCATATGCAACAGTTTCCCAAAACAAGAGCACGACAATTTCCCAAAACTCCTGCCATCCTTCTCCATACATATTTTGTACTTAACCAAAAAAGCTCTATCATGCTCACAGAAAAAGCCACCATCTGGAACCAAGGTTTTCTTGTACAAAGCCCATTTATTCACAAAATACAACAGAATACCTTACCATCATCTTATTGAACAATGCCATCTAGCCTAGATGCCTCAGCCATTCTCATACTTATATTTCAGCACGTCCTTTGACAAACTATTTCTTGTGACAAAAAATGCAAACTAAGCATATTTATCCAAGTAGACTCCAACAAGATAATGGAAGACCAAGTGGCCAATTTTTATACCTTTAATTTTTTGCTTAAAGTTTGTAAAACATTTCCATGAAAAGGATTCCAGTGATGCAAATCAACCATTGCCACTCTTATTCTGTTCTTTGAGAATAAGTGGAATTTCTATTGAATATCCTCCAGTACAACATGATATAACTAAAAATGCATCACCATCAGTTTTTCATGAAATAAATCAAACCAAAATGCGAAAAACAATCTACCTGGAAATGCATCCAAAATACTGTTGAATGGTGAGCCTTTCATTTGCATCTGTCTTCTGACAGTGTCCAAGGGATAACAAGTGAGTGTAGCAAGTGTTGCCGACAAAAAAGCGGTAACAAGTGATGTCTCTGGCCTCTTTTGGTATTTCTCAGGTAAGGATTTCTTCACCCTGTTATTCAAATGACAATAAGTGTCAAGAAGGACGTCGTCATCTCAGCCTCTACACGAAAAAGATTGACAGGAGTAACCTCACAGGTCAAAGACACAAAAGTTCACAGCAATGTAAGGTGCTATTCCAATAAGAGAGGGCCCAAGACCATGACAAAATGAAGCAACACCTTCTTCTTTAAGCATGTTCAAAGCAACCTGAAAATGTAACAAAAAATTGTTTGAGAGTAAAAAAATACCAGAACGTTTTACCCAAGCTAATGCATCTAACCTGTGACATAGTCTTACATCCAGGTTCAACAGCTAACCTTAGCCTCAATACATCTAAAGGATATGTTACCTGTCAAGATAATATAACTAAATGTTATGCTCATTTCCATATACACAGCTAGACAGTAAAACAAATGGAAAATAAGACTCACAAGGGTGGATGTCATTCCAGCACATGCCCCTGCCATAAATCTCCCCACAACAGAGAGATTTCCATCCTTATTCTTGAAAAGTTTCTACACAAAGAGGATCGGCAACATAACCACAGTTCATATATTATAAACTCACAAGGGGATCCTAGAAAATAGACTTAGCAAGACAGGTTCTTCTACACATAACTAATAGGGATAAAAATTTCCATTACCTTGTAAGCCTCGTAAGAAAATAGCTGGACAGCACTATAAGGAATGATGCGTATCACCTAAAATAGTCCGGTCAGCCGCTTCGAAACTACATTTAATTCAGTGGAATAAAAATAAAAAAAAGTTGAACAGTGCGGAGAAGGCAGAGTTGAAATACCTGCGGAAGGTTGCCTTTCCAATAACCCTTGATACCCTCCTCCTTTTGAATCAGCGAGATAGCCTGACGGATGTACAAGGAAAAAAGGACACTTTTTTCAGATCCATGTGTATATTGCGAGTCATAAGAGTGAAAATTAGAAGAAAAAAGAAGGAGAAGAGGACAACAGTACCTCGATGAAGCCAATCGCGTTGCTTCCAGCTGCTTGGGGAACCCGCAAGCCATGAGTCTGGAAAAGCGAGAGAAAGCGAATAACAGCAAATTACGAGGAAGAATTGATGGGCGAAATAGCAAGGAGATCGAGGGGATGCCTGCATGAGGAGCTTGACGCGGTCGAGCGGGGCGGTGAAGGTCTTGGCGACGGCGCCGGCAAGGGCCCCAGCGGAGAAGAGGGCCAAGTCCTTGGGAACGAGGGCCAGCAGCGCCAGAGGGTGCCTGATGAGCTGCTGCGGACGGGGGAACAAGTCCCTCTCCCCCTGTTCTTCTTCTTCGTAGGTTTTGATGCTCTTGTTGCTATTGCCGCCGTGGGACGACAGGGAGACGGAGGCCCAGGAGAACGACGACGACGACGACGATGACGTCGAATGAGGCGGAGAAGGGAGGAGGCCGGGGATTGGCCGCCATCTCACCGCCGCGGCGCGCTCTCTCCTCATCTTCCTTTTCAGATTTCCAAATCGAAGAGAGAACGTCGGAAATGCCTTATCATCGGTTCCTTCGTGTCTATATATAATAGCTATGCGCTGTTCTTGTACTTAATTTGATAATAATGAGATTAAAATCGAATTAGGCGATTAATTATAGTTAATAAGAGGAAGATTGGAAGATGAAGAGAGGACGGTAGCGGTGGTCATGCATGAAGAGGTTGGTTGATGGACATGATGCGTGATAATTTACCACAATACATCCATGGTCGGATTTGTAGATAGCCATATATGTTCAATTTTTAAAATCTAAATATTGTAGTATCAAGTTGATCCCATCAATCAAAAAATTTTATTTATAAAATTACTATGGCTTGAACAATTTTTCGTTAAACTTGTATTTTTTAAAAAAAATTAATATTTAAAATTTTAAAATCATACTTAATCGAGATTTTATAAATTTTATAAATTTATTTATAAAATCATATATTTTAAGAATTTATTTGTAAAAATTTGTGCATCAGGGATTTCATTAGAATTCATTAGAAAAAAACTAAAAATAAGCTAAATTCAAATTTTAAAAATTTAAAAATTAATTTTTTGGGTGTTAAATTTTTGGCATTTAAAGAGGCATCAGTAATTTGGCACAATTCATTTTTTTCTTTGATTTTGGATTTTTTTTTTCAATGTACATTGATGGCACCACACAATCTCTATTATCCGATTTTGTGCCCATTGCACACAATCATTGATAGAAAATTCATTTGAAATTAGTAATTAAAATTTCGCCTAAATATATAAATATCACTCATTTTTACTAGCCAAAAGGTGTTCTAAGACCCAAAGTCGAATTTTTGTTCAACGTCAACAATTCGGACAAAGAGTAAACATTCTATCACCTTTTTCTTTAAATAATATAGGTTATATCTCTCCACTTTTTTTTTTTTATTTTTCTCATTATTTTTTATTTGATACATTTAGATTAGAATTTTAGTTTCTTTGCATTTTAAAATCAATTTTTAAACACTAAAATAAGATAGGGAGGGGCTTTTGAGTCCTCCATTGCCGAGGCAATGGATGAGTTTTAGACTCACCTTTTTTTATAATTTCATTTTTTTCTCGTGAGTTAAATATTATATCCAAAAAATTCATAAATTCTTCTCCTTTGCTTTTTCTTTTTTTCTTTCAATTGTAGGTACATGTAAAGGCATAATCATTAGGACGAATATATTTCGCATCTAGTAGTGAGACTTCTACAATGTTTTCAAAAACTTCACATTTTTTGTAGGTTACACATGCAAACCAAAAGAAAATCTAAGTTAAATCAAATTCAAAAACTGATTCATTATATAACTCAAATCAAACTAAACGACAACCGATCGGGGAGGCCTGCAAGATTATCTAAATCTGTTAGGGGAGCCGAAAGAGTATCGAATTAGATCAATATAGTAAATTGGATATCAAATCATCATAAAATCTTAAGTTCATGGGATATGAACTTTTTTCACTATATATATTGAACTCTATCTATTCAATATCCAATGTGAGACTAATTTATCACACTTGATATTATAACAATATTTTCCTTCAGGCGTGATTTGACTATATTAATTTTAACATTCTTAATCAAAAACACTTTTACTCGACCAATTCCATCGTGTAACCTATACTAATGAGTTTTTATCTCATTCTTTTGATTTTTTAAGAGAAACTAATATGTAATTCAATTTAGTTGCACTATCACAGTAATTTCGGTCTTAAGAATTTGCATAGTTTCGAACCTGAAGCTCTGATATTATTTGTTGAGGGTGTCGAAAAAGTGTCGAACTGGAATAATATAGTGAGTTAGACCTCAAACAATTCCAAAAGTTTACGCTCATGGGATATTAGTTTTCTTCACTATATATATTGAATCTTATTTATCTAATATCCGATATAGAATTAATTTATTACATCTGACATTATAACAATTTCCCCCTTCAGGTGTGATTTGATCACATCAATTTTAACACTCTTGATCAAGAACTCTTTTACTCGATCAGTTTCACCGTATGATCCATACAAACAGGTTTTTGTCTTATTCTTTTAATTTTTTTTTAAGAGAAACTAATATGCAACTCAATTCAGTCGCACCATTACGGTTATTTCGATCTTAAGAGTTTATACAGTTTCAAACCTAAAACTCTGATATTATTTGTTAGAAGAGCCACAAGAGTGTCGAATCAGAATAATATAGCGGGGTAGACATCAAACTCTTCCAAAAGCTTAAACTCATGAGATATGAACCTTTTTCACTATATATTAAATCTTATCTATCCAATATCCGATGTAGGATTAATTTATCATACATGATATTATAACATAAACCAAACTACTTAAATTAAAGTTAGACTTGGTGCATTGAAACCAAGTTCAACCCATAGAACCACATTTTCACAGTCGCTTTAAAGGGGTTGTCAAACCCTCCTAGCTACCGTATCTTGGCTCATGCTAAAAAACCAAGGTCACATAACTTCAACTTGAAGGTAACGTTCATACCCTGTATAAAAGGAAATATAGACTGAAAGCAAGAGCTCTTCTTCCCTCTCTTTACATCTTTCTCTTTGTCTCCTTCTCAACATCTTTGATGAGATCATCTCTCCACTTCTTCTTCTTGGAAAACTTCATTTATTTCTCAATCAATAAAGAACCATGTGTGATCTGAGTATCGAAGCTTACTCCCCAGATAGTTAATGATACTATGTTTATGCAGTCTGCAGCCCAGTTGGAGAGGAGACAAGACTCACATTCAGCCGGAACCAAAGAGCTTACAGATTAATAAGTTGAAATTTTATTGTCAAACACGACTCCAAAATAAAATTAGTAGATTTGGACCAAGGCTAACATTGGATGTTTTTAATGATAATTATCAATTGGTTATGTCAGTTTTTTTTTCTTTCATTTCTTTCTATTGGAGATTCAGCTTGATGTTAGGAATATTAAACAGGGCTTGAAAATTTTGTAGTTAGGTTAGTTTTTTAGTTATTGGACGAAGATAAAACTCCAATAAAAATATTGAAAAAAGTGAGCAAAGAAGCATGAACAATTGGATCAAAGTGAGCAGTGAGTCGATGGAACCTTAGTTGCATAAAATTCCCAAATTAGTAACTTTGACTGTGAAAATGTAACACATTTGGATGAGAAAAAATTTGAAATGAAGTAGTTGATTGCTTATCGATCCAGCTTGAAGAAACAAAGCATATCACTGTGACAGGGAGTGAAAATTCTCCTTGATAACATATGTATTGAAGTTAGCTTTGGCGGATGTATCTACTCAGTATCCTGAAGCTCTGCTATGACAATTTACTAGTTACTTAAAAAACTTGAAAGCAAGCATATGAACAAAGAAAGAAATCAATCCCTTAATTTATTTGCTACAAATAGAAGCAGTAAACAACTTCTGCATCCTAAAATGCAAGCAAAATTCACTTTACAAAAGGCATGGTAATGTCTGGGAATAATGTTGGTTGTTCTGTTCCCTCCTTCACTTAAAAAGCCATTCCAAAACAAAAATTGTCACACCAAACAACTCAAAGCACATCTCCAATCGTTTTGATTAAGATGAAGAATCCTATCTAACCATGAGACAAGGAAATTCTGGTTCTCGAGGAGTTCTTGAGTTGACCATGCTGCTTCATTCCAACTGATTATAGCCCGGGCAACCATCCAGTCAGCAACACCTAAAGCATGAAGGACGAACAAATTCAAATGCAACTGAAACTGGACACTGGCTTATACATGTTTGAAAATGAATCAATATTTACCTGCTGATTAGATTGCCATGGATTGCTTTACAGCTGCCAGGCCTGAGTTGAGATCATGGGGTTGGTCTAGCATTAAAACAGATAAAACCAGAAGCAAGTTAGGTTAGGTTTATACTTACACTTATGATAAAAGAGTAATTTAATTTTCTGTGCGTGTTGTTGATCAGTACTTACTCAATGGTGTCTTTTGAACAAAAAAACATGCACCAATGACAATGTAGCAGAGTAGAAGAACAAATCCCTTCATGTAATGTGAAGTACCATCCTGTGTAATAAGTGAATCAAATGTTCAGACTGGAGAAGAATTGTGCAGTTTTCAGGTAACAGTGGTCTAAAATTAGAATGAAGAAAAGGCAAAAAAAACATGCAAATATGAATAACATAGTTTATGGGATAAGATAGAATTCATAATATAAGATGCAACATTTCCTTAAAAAAGAATGCCATCATCTATTTAAACAACTATTTCTAAGCATCATAATTGATAATGCAAGCTCAGATGCATATGCCCATTACTTAAAATGCATATGAATATTTGAAAGAGTAGCAACAAAATTGCGAGAAACCAATATAATTGACTCTCTCAATGAGTTTTTTAGTAGCAGATAGAATTTTCAATTACCTGTAGAGTGAATGCGGTAAGTAGTATAGAAAGAACCAAAGAACCAGTCTCTAGGATTTTGAAGTCAAGATCCAGTTGGATACCCATTATCCATGCCACAATCACACTAACAGGAACCTAGTCATTCAAAAGAAGCTTGTTAGGGGAATATTCACAAGAATAAGATGAACATCAAATATACAATGATCTGGTACATGAAATCTCACCACAAACATGGAGACTTGAGTCGCAGAACCCAATGAAACACCCAGGGTAATATCCTGAAATAAAGGAGAATATTTGTTTACAAGGCTTGTAGTAAGAAATCATGCAAAAACATCTCAAGATCCATCATCTAGATCTTGCCTACCAGCTTGTTCTTAAAAGCAAATATGATGGCACCCGCATGTTCTGCTGCATTTCCAACAATTGGTAGCAATATAATGCTGATGAAGCTCACAGACAAACCCCATGATTCTGATGCAGCCTATATGAGGGTAAATTCAAAATAAGAACGAACAAATTCATCATAAATAGAAGAGCAAAATCCTACACCTAAATTCTTAGCCTTTTTTATTTCCCAAGTCTGTTCTTTTTGCAAGGTGGTTGCCTATGACAATTTTGTGAAAGGTGCAAACATGCATTTTCTCATTTGGGTCATGTCCCTCCTCTTGAATAGCCAATTCTTGATAGAATCATATTTCTTATAACTGGCTTTGGTATGATGAAACAATATGATCGAAAAGCTCCAAGGTTAGATTAAATTTTATGAGATATAAATTCAGTAGACTATTCTTAAGTATGCCAGTACCTGAGCAACTATCTTAAATCAAGTAGATAGGTCCTAGAAATCCAATCACAAATTCAGCAACATTTATGAAATAAGAGCAGACTAGATAGTTCAATGCCATACAGACAATAGAGAAAGTTATATGAGAGGGATATAATCTGGTCTACCTCGATGGTGCCCACAACATATTCAGATAGAACTGCAATCACAACTGTCATCCCCACCAACCAAGATAATGCACTAGCAAAGCCAATTGTTGGCTCATCTTCAGATTCAACATCATCATTGTCATCTTCCTACGAGGGGAAAAAAGCAAGAGATGTCAACCATTCTTTTCATTGATTTACAAACTACTGTAGGTTACCAATTCTCTGAGAGTGCATAAATAGGTCAGCAACTATGGCAACAGAAAAACAGCAGAATGAGGCTCTAATTGTCCTCATGATACCAAGAACAATGCTGTTATCACTTATATTTACAACTGACACTACGCAGTCTTGAGAAATATGATGCTAGTGACTTTAATCAATGGAATTGAAAAAGGATGCTTAACATGGACAAAGCTGACTTGTGTCCCCATTCACAATCAATCGATCTTACAAAGGTGTCGAGACATATAATTTTCTAACAAAAGCAAGCACTATGAGATATCAGCATGTGTTTGATGCACTATGGTATGGAGTATGTACAGTGTGCAGGTGGACAAGCCTTCTCAATAAAGTGATCATTTTAATAAGTAGGCAACTGGGAATCTGAGATGATGATAGCAAATATAGAATGAGAGTTATCTCCAACTCAGGTGATCTGGAGGTTGTATGTAGACAAAATTCACGATGGTACAATGCTATAGTGTCACGCACAAAGCATTGTCTTGGTAATTTTATTGATTTCCTTTATGTAAAAGGTTATAAGTTCGTGAGAGTTGCCAAACACGACCGACATTTATCTAGGGGCTGCGCTAAAGAGTGGTCAAGCAGGGGACCATCATAGAATTTTTCCAGCCACCCGTGCACGTAGCACTCTTTAAGCAACACTCTGAGATTGAGCATTTTGATTAAGTAGGATCAAATCAAACTAAAAATGCAGGACATGTCAAACTGAAAAAGAACAGGAAGCGCATGGGGTTCAATTGAATATATTACCTCCTGAGCTTCGAAGAGTTGGCGGTGAGTCTTGAGCTGGAAGAAGAGGTAGGCCACATAGGCGATGAGCATGATAATGCTGCAGGTGCGGGAGAGCTCAAGTGTGGGAACAGCGATTGTCCCCTGCTCGCCAGAGTTGGCGGCGTAGCGGAACATGAGGGGCAGTATATTGCACAGCGCGCCAAGCAACAGTAGCCCTGCGTTCACCTCGGCTTGTTTCTGCAACCAGTACCATTCATTCATTCATGTATTCGCTTATGACAATGAAGCAGGGAGAGGGAAGAGTGATGAAATGAGACGAGCACGGACGGGATCAAAGCGCTGCTCCTTGCGGAGATTGGCGAGGCCGCCGAAGAAGAGGGAGGTGCCGAGGACGAGGAGGAGGTTGGAGAGGATGGAGCCCATCAGCGTCCACTTCACCACCTCTATCTTCGACCCGTGCAGCGCAAACAAAGCTATTATCATCTCCGTTGCGTTCCCGCACGTCGCATTCAGCAGCCCTCCCACTGCATTGCATTCACCATTCATCTTCCATCATTGCACTGCACAATCCTTCAATTACTAAGGCAAATAAACCTGTCCAGTAGTCCATACCTGTCGGGCCTGTGTAGAACGCAATTTGCCTACAGAAAAAGCAACAAAAATCAATAAGCAGAAGGGAAGAAGAAAAAAAGAAGAAGAAGAAGAAGAAACGAATGGCGTACTCGGTGAGGAAGCTGACACGCTCGGCCAGAGGAGTCAGGCCAAGCAAGCTCAATGCGAACACCCACGCCTGGCATTCAACAGAAGGGATATATATTTATATATATATTTTTGTGAAGAATCAAAAAAAGAAAATATGAAAGAAAAAACAATTCTTGAAAATCAAAGACGAAATGGAAACAAGGGAGAAAGAAAAAGAGCAACTGACTGACCCGACTGAAGTGGTAGTAATGGGCGAGGACGGCGAGGGGGACAGCGGGAAAGAGGACGAAGAGCTTGGTGCCGAGGAAGATCTCCTGGAGGTTGGCAAGGAAAGCCCGGAGGAATTGCCAGGGCACCTTGGAGACGAGGGAGAGGTCCGACTTCTTGCGCAGCGACGACGACGACATGTTGTGTGCAGTTCTACCGTGATGGTGGTGGTGGCGCATCTCCTTGCTCAGGCCGGCCTTTCCGCCGCCCTCCTCCAATAACCTGGCTGCCGCCCCATCGTTTGCCGACGAGGCCATCTCTCCTCCACTCCCTTTCAACTCTTTGTTTCTGATTCTGCTTCCACCTTCTTCTATGCAACTTCTGTCTTGGTCACCTGCTACCGTACCCCGTATGGAGAAAGTCCATGGTGCAACGGACACTCTCTTTGGATGCGCTATATAGATAGACAGAGAGATCAACTCATGGAAAAGAAAAGGCTTCAATATGTTGTTTCCAGGAAACTTCCTGCCTTTGTCCGTTGCCACGGCCCTTACCCCAATCAACCGAACCTGGCCACCTAAGCGCCTGATATTTTGTTTTCCACCATACAACATGCATTAACAATCTTTTGATTCGGTTTAATTCTCAGATTTGGTGAATATTTGCTGGAGTTTTTCCTTAACTGGCATCCAAGGTAGGAACGGGTGGTGGCTCAACCACGGCCACACAGGTGGTAGGGCGCCGCCTGGGAGCTTCTTGGAAGCTTCCTTCCTGGCTGACACAAAACTCAGAACGGCAGCCCTCCGTCTCTTTTCTCCTTCTCTGTCTCTAATAGTACATCACGGGTGTTCGTCGTCAGCCAAACTTTCTCATGCGCGGTGGAAGCAACAAAAACAGTATGGGCCGATAAAGAAATATAAATTGGACGTGGGGGGTGATGAACAATGGACGCAGATGGAGGGAAGTTTCCCTTGAAGATATTCAAGATGGATTCCCATGCCATTGCAGGAGGCATTGCGTATCCCGTCTCAGTTGTCCTCCTCAGAACCCGTGGCTCCTTCTTGCTTTTGATCGATATTATCATGATTGATGGTAAGAAGCAACATTTCACAAGGTCTTAGGAGCAAGTGTGATTTGATTCGAGGTTTGGATTATTGTTGGTAGGCCAAATGACAGAACTTGGGCTCATTTGGCTTTAAAGAAGTGAAGGGGAAGTGCAAGAACTGTCCACCACTTCTTCTGCAAGTGCATTAAGTTTGGCCTGAGTGATTGGAAACAGAGATATTAATAATTCCACCCTCCTACTTATTCTTCGGTTTTTGTTTGATTTTTAGTCTAATTTTTGCATTATGATTTTCAAGCTTTCTCGCCTGTCCAGTGAGAACTAAATATTATTTAATTGAGCAAAAATGAGCGAAAATCGTTGAAAATAAAACTATTTTTTACCTATTTTTAATATGATAGAAAATAATATATGAAAGTAGTGATTTCTTTTTAATGCTTTTGGTTCATAAGCCATTCTTTGGTTTGGGATTAGAATCAATATTTTTCAGAATTTTTTTTTACTTACAAAATTAATATTATTTATTTTACATCATTATTAAATTAAATTATTATTAATAAATAAATAATTTTTTAAATTTTAAATTATTGTAGTTTTAATTTTAATAAAAAGATATCAATTTATAAAAGTGATTTACTAGTTTTGATCATGATTCTGATTTCGAATCAAATGATGGCCAAGTTCAAAATAAATTAAAATTTATTTTTGAATAATTTGATTCAAAGTCATTTCTAAAAGTCTAAATAAATAAATTTTTTTATGTGGATAATTTTTTATTATGTTTAAAAATGAATATAAGTGATTTTCACATCACTTTCATCTATTTATTTGATGAAAGCGATTTTGTAAAATTTTTTTTTAGATTTATTAGTAATAAAACTAGTTTTTGAAAATACAAAAAGGACTCTAAATTAAGATTTTAAGTTTCGACTAAAATTAATATCAATTTTGGTTGAAATCGTAACGAAAAATTTTAAAAATTATTTTAAAAATGTAATTTTTTTAAAATTGTGAAATTTCTAAAATTGTTGAAATAATTTTTTGGTGGTTCTTGAAACTGAAAGTGGGGGAAATAAAGCAAACAAAATGGTGTTAACGGGAGGAGAAAGCGGGGGTAATAAAACCCTACGGGCCGGGCCGGAGGGCCCAAACTTGTCAGTCCATGGGCGATTGTGTTGGGCTCCGAACCGGCCCGATCCGTGAGTTCTGCGTCTTTTTTCTGATTCTTGTTAATTACCAAGGCCGGCGGGGGTTCCGTGAGAGGGAAAGACAATAGCCTTTCGTCGTGGCCTCGGTTCGATGGGAATCTTGCGCGCGGGGGCGAAGCTGGCAGCATGGGCCACACTCATCGGAAGCGGCGCCGCCGCGGCCGCCGTCGCCACCTCGGAGGACCCCTCCACCACCGTCAAGATCTGCACCATCGTCCCCCTCCGACTACTTCGCGATTCCATCACCGCTGCCACCGTCGCCTTCGGTCTTGCTCCCCGCTCCCCTTGCCTTTTTTTTTTTTTTTCTTTTATTCACCCGCATAAGGCTTCTGTTGTCGATTTTCACTCTTTGCCCAAGGAAGTCTCAAGCTTTCGTCTTTCTTGAATTGCACTTTGGATAATTCTGCTTATGATTTAGTTTGTAATAGTTTTTTAACATTTTAATTAGCCCTTTCTGACTTGAAATTTATTTTCAGCAATTAAAGGTAGTGTTTTTATTGTAATTTAACTGCGGTTTTTTGTCTTCATTTGTCTCAGATTATGAGTATTCTACTCTAGGACTTAAAGAAGGAAGCGTTCAGTGGTATAAAGCCAAACATGAAGCCCATAAGAGATCTGCCCATAGGCTTCAAGAGTTATGCTTCCGCAATGGAGGAATTTACATCAAGCTTGGCCAACACATTGGTCAATTGGTATGTTTCAAGCTCAGTGCAATTCTTTAGTATAGATGGATGATTTCAATCTGAAGGTTATGCTGCTCATGTGAAAATTCATTGTTTTTGTTTACAGGAATATGTAGTTCCCCAAGAATATGTCGAGATAATGAGGGCTTCCATGCTGAAAAGATGCCCAACTTCCTCATATGATCAAGTGCGTCAAGTCTTCGTTCAAGAACTTGGAGCACCACCGGAAAATGTATTCTTTCTCTTTCCTCTTTGCAAGATTTTCATTTGATCTAACTAGTTGTATAATGCTTCTTACTTGTCATATTCATTATATTTGGGTAAAATCAAATGCCTCGCTTGTCAGGTGACTGTAAACTGATTAAAGAAAATCAAACTTACAGATTTTCTTGGAATTTGACCCGGATCCATTGGCGAGTGCATCACTTGCGCAAGTTCATGCGGCTAAAACTCATGATGGCAGAAAAGTTGCTGTAAAGGTTGCAAAGTCATTTTCTGTTGGAGACGATTACTAGGTTACTATAGGATTTGACTGTCTGCCATCTGTTGTTCTATCTTAACACTGAGAATATTGACATGCACATAGTTCTTTGGGATGTTAACAATTTTGATATCCAGGTTCAGCACACTCACTTGACCGACACCGCTGATGCAGATATTGCCACTGTGGAGTTGATAGTGAATGTCTTGCACTGGCTTTTCCCTTCATTTGACTATAGGTACTTGCTTTAGATTTTTTGTTTTTTTTTTTGTTATTGGTCCAAAAGGCTAATGCTTATGTAACTCAACTGCTGTTAGCTGTTTTCATGAATAAGAATATGAAGCTTTGGAAGTTGGTGTGTGTTGTACCACAAGAATTGTTGATCTAAGTAAATTAGCCTTGCTTTCGATTTTTTGCAGACACACACTGTATTCTGATGTTCTGTCATTTGTCCAACCCTAAAAATATAATGGTCAAATCCTTGATTTGTAGGAAATTAGCCACATCAGGACCCTTGTTTTCGATATCATCTATTTTAAAATAGTTCCTATCAAGGCTCTTTCTTTTTTTTCTTTTCTGATTTTTTTGGCGCATTTAATTTCAAATATCAGGATGGTTTATGTCTTGTACTGTTCATATATATATTTTTTCCATATGATTCTGTTAAACTACTGCTTGCATTTTTTTCTCTCCATGTTCATCCTATCTCTGACATTGGAATGCAAGATTCCTCCCTGTCACTCTAAAGTATGCGTGGTATGAAAAGAATGATTACTGTTGTTTGTTACACAGCCTGAGATGAACAACACCCAAATGATATCAGGATGTGTATAAACTACAGAAGCTACCTTTCCATTGATGTCAATTGTTGGTTAAATTATGGTAGAAAAATCGTGTCCTGTCAGCTTCTATAGTGTGTCTTTACTTCTGCATAAGATTTGCATCTTCACCTGATCAACTTTTTCAGAATATGTTGGATTCTGTTGCACATGCATTCTTATAGTGTGAATTTATTCAATTAAAACTTGTTTCAATTTCAATTCCAGGTGGTTGGTTGATGAAATACGTGAGAGTGCCCCAAAGGCAAGTCTCTTTACTTTTTCTGCCCACATGATGTCTGTCTGAATGAGATGATATCCTTGCATATGTGATTGACGTTGCAAACATCTCTTGTATTCCCATATATCCAATATCTGTTTACATTCCATGGTCATCCATTTCTTCTTCCATTGTTTATGTGGAGATATGAATATCTGCATGCAATGGCATCCCTGCATATTGTTGTGTATTGATGTTGCAAGCATCTTTTATGTTCCCTTCTATGTTATATCGATTCATTATCTGATGTGTACTGTCATCTATGTCTTCTTACCTTTTTATATGCTGATATAGATATTGCCTTTTTTGTCTTTTACCTTCTGATATGTGCTTGGGATGTACACATTATGCTTCCACTGTATCTGTCTAGTATAGTGGGTGGTCCCTGGAAATTTATAAGAATAGTCACTCATTTACCTTGTTATGTCCTGGTTGAATTCTTTTCAGACACTGATGAATGACTATGAGTAAGCATGGAGGAAATTTTGACAGACTCTTGAATACAAAGATAAATATGGTATTTAGATGCTCTGATACTATTTGACATAGTGTGATCTTTTCTTTTAGCACATCAGGGTTAGGTGCCGACTAAAAACCTATATTTCCTTGATCTTTGCACTGTGGAGTGGCATTATGAAATTACTGTAGCCCCAATGCAGTCACCCTTTTAATTGATGGAGTCATGTTCTTGCTGCACTGATTGGGTTGTGTATCCGGAAATTCAGGAAAACAAGTTGATCTTCTTCTTAAATATCTTAAACAATGCCTCAATCACAACCTGCTACCTACTTTCAGTGACATGTATACACATTAATCAGTAGAAACTATGCAATTTTGCAATGTATTCTATGCTGACTCCAACTGATGACTACTGCTCAGTTATCTTCTCCCTATATATTTTTTTCAGTTACAGAAATTATTTACATAAATAAACTTGCTACATGAATGTATGTGTTGTGACTTCTGTTATCAAATTTGATTGGTGGCTGCAATTTTAGGAGTTAGATTTCTTGTGCGAGGCTCGGAACAGCATAAAATGTTTGGAAAATTTTAGGAAGCTATCTCCTCATGTTGCGGACAGTGTATATGCCCCTGAAGTCTATTGGGATCTTAGTACCTCAAAACTTTTGTCCATGGAATTTATTGATGCTCCGGAAATAACTGATGTTAATGCGATTCGGCGACTTGGAATTCAACCAGTTGACGTCTCAAGGCTGGTTCGTGTTTTTGCTAATCATTAATCTACTTACTCTGCGCCTAGTATGATATTTTGTAAGCAATGTTTTGGTGTCTCATCCTAAAAACATTCAGGTCAGCCAAGCTTTTGCAGAGATGATGTTTAGGCATGGATTTGTCCACTGTGATCCTCATGCTGCAAACTTGATGGTTCGGCCTTTGCCGTCTAGTAAACGGAATATATTTGGTGAGCAGCTTTTATCGTATATTATTTTGAATTGTACAAACATTGCATCTACTGCAGCCTTTTGGAGCTTACCTCATCCTTCGATTTTGTCTTTGATCTTGTTTTTATGTGAATCAAGTAGCATGCTACAGTTTTTATAAAAGATACTGAAAGTTGTATATTTCCCTTATCAACTGATGTTCCACCTGCAGGCCAAAGAAAGCCACAACTAATACTGCTTGATCATGGTCTCTACAAAGAACTTGATTTTGCAACAAGAACAAACTATGCTGCTTTGTGGAAGGTAGATCCCAACAGCATTCCTGGACACTTTTTTCTTGCATGGATTAGTTTATTATGTTAAGACGAACTAACTGGCTTCTGTTTTTAGGCCCTAATTTTTTCTGATGCCAAGGGGATCAAGGAAAACAGTGTAAAACTTGGTGCAGGTGAAGATTTATATGCACTTTTTGCTGGAGTTCTTACAATGAGACCATGGAACAAGGTCATTGACAGAGCTGTGGATCATCTGGTTCTAGAAGGAAAGGATGGTGATCGATCAGAACTCCAGGTCATGCATAATCAACACCATTAAATTTTAATTTTCATTCACCATCATGGCATCCTAGAATTTAGCTCTAGGTTGTTACAAATGGTCCATGGTTTCATGTTTTCTCTTTTTACAGATGTATGCTTCCCAGTACTTCCCTCAGATATCAGAGCTGCTAAGGAGACTGCCACGTGTAATCCTGCTGATGCTCAAAACTAATGACTGTTTACGAGCTGTGAATCATTCATTGGTGAGCTAAGTGCTGTATATCTCCCTCTTTTTTTTTTAATTCTCACAATGAGCTAAATTGATTTCAGCAAGGTGAAAGTTCATGTTGATTTTAACAAGTTTTGACCTTAAGATGCTCTCATTGGTCAAATGAAAATGTTTTTTGTTACGCTACACCCAGTTGAAGCCACAAAATTGGTCATTTGTGGCATAAAACTCTTTTCTTGTTGTTGATCTTACGTTCACATGATGCTATAAATTGCACTTTTACTTCATCTGTGTAACGATAATTGTTCCTGAAACATCCTTCTCGGAGTATTATATTCCTTACTTTCTAAGTTCATTTGAATCTTGAAAGTTCATATTCTTAGTTGTTTTTGAATTCCATGTTTTCATTTTATACTCTGTTACTTTCCAAATGAAAATTGTCCTCTAAAACTGAAACATTTTGGCATTTTGGCTGCAACCAGCTGAAATAAGTGAAATCTGGGCTTCAGCCTTTTATGATTGTCTTTTGTTATCTGAAGATCAAAAATTACCAATGGATATTGAAAGTGGGTTGTTGCCATAGCCCATTGTTCAGAAGGTACTTCCTCTCTTCTCAATCTCTACCTTTGGCAATTTCTTTAGAAAAGACAAATTCCATCCGAGTTAATCACTATTTGCTGTCTACTTTTTTTTTGGCTTATAATAAAGTGACCAAGTCAAGGGCAACCAAAATGAAACCAATTTCTGTTTTGTGGTCTAAGACACCTGTCGTTTCTTCCTAGCCAAAGTCCAAGCAGCACATAAGAATACTAAATCTAGTAACCAAGTGAGGTATTCCCTGTTAATTCATTCCTCTATTTACACTAGAAATCTACATAGCTGGAGGATGTGTGATGCCAGTTTAGTAAAGAGCCAAGATGACCCTTATTATCCTTGGGATGTTGCAATATCTAAGGAGGCAATCAACCATCTTGTCCATAACTTGGTGTGAAGGGTGCAGTTGAATGGGACCCTACCATGTTCCTTTTCTGGATGTTTTAGTAGCCCTCAAGTTGTATTATATACTGCAAGCCACCCAGGGATGTGATGCTCTTTATAGTACTTTACAGTACTATGCCTCCATTAATTAGAAACTCCCAAAATTATTTGACTCAAAAAGGTAGCTTTTTGTGAATTTAGATCTCGAAGAATTCATTTCCTCCTCTTTTGAAAGTGTACATCCACAGGATGGACAAATTACCATCCACCCATCTCCATCCTGACTGCCGTTCAATAATGCTAAATTTATGTCTTGCCTTATTGACTAATGCTGGTTATTCTTTGCCTGCAGAACACATTAGCTATCTATTTTACCATAAAAGTCTTCAACCTATGCCCAATCATTTTCTGAATACTAGTCTTAAACATTAGGAATTTACAAAGGCCTTTTTCAGAATAGGGTGACCACTTGGGGAATGGCTTTACCAGATTCCACACTTCTCTTCGAATTTATTATTCCAAAATTGCTTTCTCCTCACACTGCCTTTATTTGTGTGAAACCACCTCCATTGCTTACCAATTAATGCACAATCGAACATTTATAGATTTAAAATGCTCTAGTATCTATGGGCAATTGAGCTAGAGAACTTCTTCCAGTCCTTTTCCTTTCATCCCAACCTCTTACCAAATGAGTTCTCTCTTCTAGCTTCTATTTTCCTAATAATCTGCTAGGAAACATGCACAGTGAAATTAATACACTGGTAGGATTGTAGCTATGGATTTCATCATTGCCAATTTACTGCAATACACTGGTTGCTTTGCAGAAGGGCAGTCTATGATCAATTTCTCAATCAAATGAATTCTCTCTTCTAGCTTCTATTTTCTTAATAATCTGACTAGGAAACATTCACAGTGAAATTTAATACACTGGTAGGATTGTAGCGATGGATTTCATCATTGCCAGTCGACTGCAATACACTGGTTTCTTTGCAGAAGGGCAGTCTATGATCAATTTCTCAATAAAATGAATTCTCTCTTCTAGCTTCTATTTTCTTAATAATCTGACTAGGAAACATGCATAGTGAAATCTAATACACTGGTAGGATTGTAGCTATGGATTTCATCATTGCTAATCTACTGCAGTACACTGGTTGCTTTGCAGAAGGGCGGTCTATGATCAAATTTCTCAATAAATCAGTCATTTTTGCTTGTTGGACCATGTTTGACAGGAAGGCTAAGAGGGCTGATCTTCAAGTGTCATTGCATAATGAATGCTTGACCTTTTATGAAAGTTGATCCTTAATTCCAATGTTTGTTCTAAAGCATAATGAATTAATTCCCGAGTCTTCAATTTTCTCAAATCAAATTCTCCAGATGAAAATGTATCATTGGTATAGTGCAGGTTTAAAATGTTCTTGTCACACTTATTTTCCATGATCTTACATATCTGTTTTTGGCAGTTGCAAGGATCTTCCCTCGAAACATTCTTGATTATCGGCAGAGTCTCTTCTGAGGTGGTGGCTGAATCCAAAAGAACTTTGCGAAAGCCTTCAATTTTCTCTCTCCCAATAATATGGCTCGAGAATTTGCTTCTTGAAGCTCAATTTCTTGGTATGCAGATTGCTTTGTGGTTTCTACAGCTCAAGAAGCTGAGGAAGGTTTTGCTTGGGTGAACCACCAAGCTCCATGTTGAGTATTTATTTTCTCTTGCTGGCAGCCTCTTCAGAAACATGAGAACAGCAAGGGCACCATTCATTTCATTTGTTGATCATTCTGATATATTAATTTACTTTCTAACTTCCCATATATTTTATTGGGGAGCAACCCCATGAAAAGGGCATAAGGTTTAATGTCACTCTGAGCTTGTGATGAGCTGAATGATTTGTTGCAAGTATGTACTCAACTGTTTAGCCGAAGTTGGTTTAGGGTAATATATAAATCAGTAAGGACATAATGATATTTTGTTTTGACGTTTTTTCGGTCGTTTCAATAGTTTTTGTATATTTGGTGGTATTAAAAATTATTAATTTTTAAGACGGATTTTTAGGTTGTTTTTTGGATTGAAAATTAAATTTTTGATTATTATCATATTTTCACTGTTTATGACCATGGATGGATGGTGGAAGTCTGTTCATGAAATCTAGCATGCAATCTCAACATATTCAAATTGAAACCGGCACACGATTGTAACAAAAGACGCCGATCTCGGTTCGTGTCAGACACGGTCGGAGACGATCATCGGCGGTGACGGGATCTCTTCGCTGGCAGTTAAAAAGTTGCCAAATTTCGCTGCTCCGCCGAATCGATGCGACTTCCATTCACAATGACGAATAGATATACCACCTGCTGTCGCTCCTGCCGCCGCCGCCGACGAGGTAGGTGGGGCGAGCTGCATCGATCGCGATGCTTCCAGGAGAGCAGCACCATCACCACCACCATCACCAGCAGGACGAGGAAAAGGAGGATTGCGGCGTCACCGGTGGCGGAGATGTGCTGCACGACGACGAGGGCTCTCTTCTCGTGGTCGGGAATTACTGCCACGACGTCCTCTTCCGAGACGGTCTGCTCGTCGGTGAGGGAATCGGCGGCGCTGCCTCGTTCGTCTCCAACGTGCTCGATCCCCTCCTCTTGCCGCAACCCCATCGCCGCGGTGGAATATCCCACCTCTACGTCTCCAAGGTCGGACCAGATTTCGCCTACGCCGCCTCCCGGCACCACCACCCTCCGCTCGTCTCCGCAACCGCCTCCACCACCCTCTTCCACGCCTATTTCTCTTCCTCCTCCGATGATGGCCGAGTCCTCAAGCGCGTCCGCTCGTGCGATACAATCCTTCCTAGCGACCTCCCCGCCTCCCGGCGTTTTCGATTCGGTCTGGCCGTCGGGGTCGCCGGGGAGATCCCGCCCGAGACCCTGGCTCGCATGCTCGACCTCTGCGGGGTGGTCTTCGTGGACGCGCAGGCGCTGATCCGCGCCTTCGATCCCTCGGACGGCACTGTCGGGCTCATTCCGCTGAAAGACAGCGGCTTCTCCCACCTGCTCCGTCGGATTGGATTCCTCAAGGCCTCCGCGGAGGAGGCTCCTTTTCTTGACATCGAGGAGGCCCGCAAGTGCTGCTGCGTCATCGTCACCCAGGGCAAGGACGGCTGCAGGCTTTACTGGAAAGACGGGGAATCCGTGGTTTTGCCGTTCCCCGCCATCGAGGTCGATCCCACCGGCGCAGGAGACAGCTTCCTGGGTGGAGTCGTGGCTGGCCTGACCATGGGTTTGGGGGTCCACGAATCTGCTCTTCTCGGCAATTTCTTTGGCTCCCTCACCGTCAGTCAGATTGGCGTTCCCAAGTTCTACAGCAGGGTGATGCAGGTTTCGAATTCTGCCTCTTCTTCATCTTCTTCTCATGATCATCGTTGCATTGCAGTGCTTCAGTTCAATTGCTATCTTGAGTTCCTGGTACTGCGGCGTTGATTTCTGGACTTGTTCAATGCTCTGAATTGATCTAAGATAGAACATCGTATATTGGGTGGTTCTTTGGATTTGCCTTCTCCTTTTAGATTGAGGGTCCTTTTTTGAGCAAAACTTGTTCGTTAGTGGGACTGTTGGGTGGTTAGGAGGGGAATTTCTGCTCAGGAGCAAGAGTTGAGATTTGTTGCCATCTTGTTCTGGTGGCTGCCCCTCTTCTGCTGTGGAAGCATTCATCCTGTAAATTTGCTTAGAAGGTGATGCAATCCATGCCTACTGTGGTGGGGTGTTACTCTTCAAAATGTTTAACTACTTTAGAGATGGCTTCATACGCTCACATGTGGAGCTCTCCACCCAATTTACGATCTGTGGTCCTCCTTACATAGTAATGCATAAAATATGACATTATTGCACACCATCCATCCAAATAAAGTCTGAAATTATTGCACAGCATCTATCAAGTCAATAATTGAGTGTGAGAGTCAAATGGACTGAAAGATTCATGCTTTAGGGAACAGAGCCTGCAGTCAATATTTATAGCAGATGGGAATTCTATATATCTTTATAAATTGGGACAGCTAGCTACCTTTCTTAGTTACAAGATCAATGTATTTGGAAATGAAAAAACAATGTGCTAAGCCTGTAAGTCTAGCGCTCTCAACTTTGTTGGTTCCTCTGACTCTTGTATAGAAAATATCTACTGACTCATCTATTTTTCCACCCATTAAGATTGGTGCTTTCATCCATCTTTGGATGGAATTGTTATTTACACTAGAAGAATCAAAAGCACTGTGGTAATGATTCTTCTCTACCAATTGTTTTTTATTCTTCCACCCAATATCAATCTTCATAGGTGGAAAAAGCAACTCCCCAACACATGCATTTGTCATAAATGTATATCTCCACCTGCACTTGCAATTGTATGAGATGATCTTCTGATGGTTCAGTGCTTATGTTGATAAAATCAAGGGACAATTCCATATTTGACTCTTGAGAGTCTGGAAATTTACTTGTATAACCGAAAAGTTCACAAATTCCGAATTGATAATCCTTTTCAAATCAGCTTATATACATACACCCATAAATTGTGCTTTTCCAGGGTAGCATATGAAATTCTTGAGGGGTCTATGTCAGTTTATGTAAAAAGTGTTTGATTTGGAATATCGGGGCTTTTAAGGGGTATATTAAATAGCCAAACTTTCAGTGGGATTTCTAAAAAACAATTGTCAACTGTCCCTTGTGATTATTAATATGATCCATAGGTACTTTGGGCGTGGTTTTCTAAATTCAAAGAGCTCATATGAATGTGGTCTGGTATAGGTCGAGTCCATACCTATAGAAGTAAATAATAAAAACTTTTCAAACTTAGGTCAAAATGCCATTATGATTTTAAAATATTAAGAATTCTAAAAATCACACTTAAAAGGTTGTTCTAGATGAGTGGTCACCTGTTTGTTGGTCATTGTTGGTTGGCTTTTTTATTTTGAGGAAACCCACAAATCTTGAAAAATAAATTTGGCTTGGTACTGGAAGTTCTTTCATGGGAAGTTCTATAAGGACTGCAAGTAAATTTCTATCATGTGCTTCATAAAACACATGTAAATAACCTAACTATTTAAACCTACATGGAATAGAGGGTTGGAATGCATTGATAGGTCATGTTGATCAGCATTTCTTAATTCATTAGTCTTATCCCCATGCTCTATCACCCTTTGGTATGCCCATTTTTTTTTAAATTATTGTTTTAGCTATCCTTCCTTTTGTGATATGATGCATCTGTCTGATGGAATCTACTCTAAAAAGATATGAATCCTGTGGCGGTGTTTTTCTAGATGAAGTTGATAATCATACCATGTAGGTCTATAAATGGCATGCTTTGGGCAGGCTCAACCACACCCTAAATTTCTTGGAACAAGGCCTCTGTTTTTGTGTGTTTGGCACCCAGATTTTCTGTTTGGCTCATATGATCAATAAGCAGATGTCCAAGTACTCCTTTTCAGCCACTATCCTCTTCTTGTTTTATGATAGCCACCTTTCTTTTCTTTGATTTTTTGTTGTATATCAAGCTTTTGTTGGTTACTACTAATTTGGCCGATATGATTGCTAAATTATTGAAACTAAATGATTTTTATGTTCTTTTGAGGAGACTGTACTATTTCCAACTCTTCTTTTCTCATTTTTTATCTGTTCCAGAAAGTCAGGCAAGAGTTGCGACGGTATGCAAATCTAGGTTGTGAATCACTCGGGAGTAATGATGTACTAAAATTCCAGAAGTCGGACATGCATGAAGAGTTCCGAGCCTTCCTTCTTGAAGTTGCTAAGTTACAACAAATCCCCAATCCGAGTGATCTGGTAGCTGCGGACGACAAGCCTCAGCTTACATCACCAGCAGATCTACTTGAGAAGTAGCCCTATCTTTGGAGAATCAAGCAAGCCACGACCGAAATAAGAGAATAACACTTTAGGTGATTCATTGGTAGCATTACTAACTTCGTTCTAGTTAACAGAAAGATGAAGAATACGAAGCTTGCAAGCTATTTATCTGTACACAGTTCAATCAAGAGCTTTCATTTTGTTTGGCAGGCGGATGCCATGCTGAAGGATTATTTCCATGTTCTGGTCTGTGACCATTAATTTTTGGATCTGATTTAGGGTTGCATTTGTTGTGTACTGTGTTGATTTTTGAATGGTATGAGATGAGGGTTGGTTGGCCCAACCATAAACCATTATGACGAGATTGCATTCAATTCCTGCTCTCTCCCATCTACCGACCAGTGCACGGTGAAAGATAAATGAAACAAATATCCTGCAGCTCTCTTAAAACGCTATATTTGTTTTTCTCCGTAAAAAAATAGATAAATTTGCTATATTTTTTCATTTTTTTAATTAACGTATATTTTTTAATAATTATAATCAAAAAATCAAAAATAATTTTGTTATAATTGTTGAGGAATTTTCTATAAATTCAGAAAAATTAGAAAAATATAAGGTAAAGTTTGTACAAATCTTTCAACAAGTAAAATTTTTTAATTTAAAAAATTTTATTCATCGCACGGGAAATACGACTTCTAATGCTGGATATATTGAATTAAGAAGTAAAATGAATGGTTCAATCATAATTATTTTTTTTTTGAATTTATTGAATCCGAAAAATTTAAAATCTCCTCTATATATATATATAATTTAATTATTTTTGAGAGACTGCAAACCTCAATAAAACCGAAAAAGAGGGCGCATTTGAAGAAACCTATTAATTGTTGCCCAATCGTGCTGTGAACGACCAGAGAAAACAAGAGAAGGAGCGGATCGGGTTCATTCCTCTTCATTCTCTTTCTCTCGTGCCTTCCTCGCCGGACGCTTCTCCTCGTCGCTGCCGTCGAGAGCGAGAGGGAGCAAACATGGTCGGTCCCGAGAGGCCGCAGTTCGTGCTATTCGGATCGTCGATCGTGCAGTATAGCTTCAGCAATGGCGGTTGGGGCGCCATCCTCGCCGATGTCTACGCCCGCAAGGTCCCCCTTCTTCGTCATCGTCATCATCGTCGTCGTCGTCACCATCTTCTTCTTCTTCTTCTCATAAAAATGTTTTTTTTTTTTTTACGTAAAACGCATTTACCGTCATATTCCTGTTCTCCTGATCATTCTTGTGACCTAATGTAGGCGGACATTATATTGCGAGGATATATTGGTTGGAATTCGAGGCGTGCTCTCCAAGTGCTCGATCGAGTTTTCCCAAAGGTACATCTTGCGATTTCTCTGAAATTTCTCGATTTGCTATACGCATCTTCTTCTCCATTCATCATAAGTAAAATCAAAGTGCAGCAAACAAAACAAAATCACAATTTGTTTGTGTTTACAAATTTTTTTGAACTCTATCATCTGTGCTTAGGATGCGCTTGTTCAGCCTTCTTTGGTTATTGCATACTTTGGAGGGAATGATTCAATGGGACCTCATTCTTCTGGCCTTGGGCCTCATGTGCCACTTGAGGAATACATAGAAAACTTGACGAAAATTGCAAATCATCTCAAGGTATGTCTCACTTGCATCGATCAAATACTGTTCGAGCATTCGTTTTAGTTCGTTCTTACCTTTGTTTATCTACACCTACATGCAGAGCCTTTCCGAAAAGACTCGAGTTTTATTCCTAAGCTGCCCCCCTCTTAATGAGGAAATGCTTCAGCAAAACTCAAGGTGCTGGAATATCTGCAGATACATCCAATTCTTGGTTTCCAATTGTTGTGACTTTAAAATGTAACTTGGTTTTTGTTTTTAATCAGCAATGCCCTGAGTAGATTAGTGCGGACAAATGAGGTGTGTCGAGAGTATTCAGAAGCTTGTATTGAACTGTGTAAGAAGATGGACCTGCAGGTGGTCGATTTGTGGAATGCCATACAAAAGAGGGATGACTGGTTAACTGCTTGCTTTACGTGAGTCGAAGTTTCTACTGTTAGATTTACAGACTCTGTTTGCAGAATTTATATCTTTCCAGTTTATTGAGTAATTGTGAATATCTCAACCTACTATGCCTACTATGCCATGAGTGCATTGTGTTTGTGATCTTAAATTAAATTTATGCGGGTGATCACTCATGGCCAAAATTCAACATGCATTTGTTCATGAAATTGATCTAACATGGCTGTAGTTCTGTCCAGTGATGGCGTGCATTTGTCCGCCGAGGGGAGCAAGATAGTGGTGGAAGAGATACTGAAGATCCTGAAAGAAGCAGAATGGGAGCCATCCCTGCACTGGAAGTCAATGCCAACCGAGTTTGGGGAGGACTCGCCATATGATCTTGTTGCTTCTGATGGAAAATCCACGATCAATCCTTCAGAATGGATTTATCATAGGGAGATACAATGGCAATAAATCAGTGTTGATCGGCTGGTCTCAAATTTAAGGTTTGTGTTCATCTGAAGGTCTCTTTTTTGTGGGAGATGAATTCCTCATTGTGAGTTCTAATTGCTCAAATTTCGTTATTGTTTCTTTTCCCAGATCAGCATTCTGTTGGCACAATATTAATGGTGAAAGCATGTAATCCCCTGTGATTTTGTTTTATTTGGTTGGTAAGAAGTGAAAAGAAGTGGTTGAAAGAGATATCACTCTTGTTATCACTTATGTTCACTTTTAATGTTCGGTTGTCCAAAAGTGATTTCTCGAGCGTCAATTCACTTCCGATCACTTCTGGTCAGGAAATGAAAAATAAATTAGATTTTACTTCTATATTTTTTAATCTAAAGTAATTTTTAAAAATAAATCTAATAATTTTTTAAATTATGATAAAATTAATAATCTTTCAGCACAAAATTTGATAACTATATATGTATGTCACCATGTTCTCATTTTCTTCCAGAGATGGGCATGGTACAGTTAACCATACAGGTTTGCTTATATTTGTAACATGTACTAGTTTAAAAGGGTAAAGATATTTCAATACAGAGCTGGATTTCTGGTTTCAGTCAATAGTCAAAACAGGTGCCAAAACTGGTTAACCGGTTTATGATTTTCATCTGAACTAATCAAGCATCGATCCTAGACAATTTCATTGACGCTAAACATCAAAAAAAATCTTAAAGAACAACAAACATATCAACTATCTGGTGTGGACAACATCATGGAAGCAGAATACAAATAAAACAATAAAACTTGACTCCAAACAGTCATATGGACTATCAATATTCAAGAGGAGAGGTTTTGCATTAACTCAAAACCTGAACCTGGGTCAGTAACTGATTAGATTAATGAAAAGAAAAAAAGAACCAAATGAGAACTATTTTTCTGTTTTGTTGAAAATTCCTAACTGGAACAGTACAAGTTTAAAAGAAACTGTTTCAGTTCACCTCTTAACATAAGTGGTATAGTTCTCAGTTTTTCTGGTTCTTCTGCTACCACCTAGGTATTCTTACATGGGTCCAAAAAAAAAAATGAATGGGATAAAAGCAAGACAATCTGAGTTTTAACTTTGACGACCAACATTATTAATAGTTTATGCACAATTATAATAATCAAATTAACATCAGTAATACCACAACAAAGCACTCTCTTATCCAACTTAACAATGGGCTAGTGATACAAAATTAAATGAAGAGAAATATAATGTTGCAACTCAACAAACATGATACAAAATAACATGAAGAGAAATATGATGTTACAACTTGGCAAATGGCACAGCTTCCAATCTGGCCAGAATGGTGAAAATCAGTACTGGGAAATCTAACTCTTCCTTGGCTCTTTTGATTCCTGATGCACTCTGGTATGGGATTACCAATTAAAGAAACCAGGGCCTACCCTTGTAAGTAGTTCCTTTCCAGCATCTTTGCCCATCGAAATCATGTCATCAAGAGCATAAGGGCCCTTTCTTGATGTCTCAAAAACTGAAATACAAGAAACGAGAGCTTCGAATTCATTATACAAACAATTGCATTATGCTCAAGATAATGGTGGTATCCTACCTTGAGTTCCATCAGGGGAGGCCACCAAACCCCGGAAGAAACAATCACCATCCTCATCCTGACAAGCATAACCAGCAATAGGGGTGCGACAAGACCCATCAACGGTCTCAAGAAATGCCCTTTCACAGGAAACTGCTAATCTTGTTTCTTCATGATCCAATGAAGCTAGATAATCAGCCTATTTGAACAAAAGAGCCCATGTGAGGATCAAATATAACTACCACATGAACTAAATGAAAAATTAAGATAGTATCATGTACTTGGTACAAGAGAAAAACAACCAGTATGCTATATGAAGTTAGTCAAGGGGGAGCAAAACTCAATAGATATGAAAAAAAGTACACAACAATCAATTTTTGTTTCATGTTTGAAAAGCAAGATTTGTTAATTTATCCTGGATGATTCTGAGCCAAGCAGTAAAATAGTATAATGTCTGAGAAGAGCACATCTCTAGGCAAAGAATACATGAATGCTAATCAGTTCTAAACATTCTGAACTAAAATGCCAGTTAAGAAGGATCCGGTGCTTGGATCTTAGGTAACGGCCCAAAATGAGATCGCCAGTCTAGATCCACAGATTTCTTTGAAAAACAAGTCATAACAATAAACCAAGTCCTATCAAGCTATTCCAGTTCTTCTTGGCTGTGAATTTCCCATTATCAAAATAGGGTTGATTAACTTACATCTTGCTTTATTTAGTAATTCCAATATCTTTTCTTTTGAAATTTAGTAAATATAATGTTGAATATGAGAACCGCATCCTTCTACCTACATAAAGTTAGGTCTGCATCTCATCCATAAAGATAATATAGTCAGTAACATGCCAAGATTCTTTTGCAGTATTTCACATATCATAAAGAACATGTTCCTTATACCAAAATAAAACAGTTAATCTTTATCTCCTGATGACAGACATGAAAGTAAAATCTATCTGCTGTTAACGAACAGCATGACTAACAAATAAGGTATTGAATATAACCAGGTTGACATTAAACCTACAGGATATTCTTAGAACGATTAGGCAATATTATTAGTATTAGTTCAGGTCTTTGACAAATTGACATAGCAACAAACGTGGTAGACGAGAAAAACACCGTTGCTTATATTAAAAACTCTTTAAGTCCACAAGAAAAAGAGAAAATTCACTAAAGTAGAACTTTATTAAAAATAAAAGTGGTTCTCTTGTCGATAGGGCTGAAGCCTATTTATATAATTACCAGAAGTCTTATTTGAGTAAGTTTATATCTTCCCAAATTCTAAACTGAATACAACTCAGCTTGAACTTATTAATTGAGTTAGTAGAGAATCAGATTATTTATCATGATCTCTTGACTTCTGAATTAGCTTTTCTTGACTCTAAGTTTCTGAACTTTTTCCTTTCAAGCGTCCTACATCAATGTCCCCTTCTTATATAGAATTGTCCTCGAATTATTTTGTCATGCTTTCAATGACGAACTGCTTGTACAATCGCATAAAACTCCAACTCATATATTAATCACTTCTTTCGAGTTTCACTTAACTTTTCATTGTAGAAAACTACTGATCTTCCTTCTTGGGATAGAATGAGTTCAATGCTTATGTAAGAAGCATCACAGTCTATCTCGAACAACTTCTCAAAACTAGACAGTGTCAAACAGGTGCAGTAGATAACTTCTCATTTATCAACTCGAAACATCTATTAGTTTCTTGAGTTCAAGAGAACTTACTTTACTTCAAACACTCAGTTATTGGTGCCATAATAGAACTAAAGTTTTTGACATACCTCTAATAGAATATTATCAGACCGTAAAAACTTCTAACTTCTTATACATTTCTTAGTATCGGTTATTTCTTAATAGTTTTTACCTTTTCTTCATCAACATGAATGTCTTTGACATTTACCATGAATTCTAAGAACACCAAATAGTCAGTCATAAAATGGTATTTTTTTTAATTGATGTACAACTTCTCTTTCTCCAGCACATTAAATACTTTTGCTACATGCTTTTTATATTCTTCATTATGATTGTACACCAAGATTTATCAAACTAAACAACAACAAAATGACTAATAAAAGATTTGAGTACTTGATTCGTTATCCGCATGAAGATACTTAGTGCATTTGAGAGTCCAAAAAGCATAACTAGCCACTTATAAAGTCCTTTTGTTTGAAAGTTGTTTTTCATTCATCACCAGGTCTAACTCTGATTTGATGGTTTTCACTCCTTAAATCTATTTTAGAGAACATCTTTGACCATTCCAACATATCCAATATATTTTCTAAGTGAGGAATTGAAAATCTGTACTTTACCGTGATTCGGTTGATAGTTTGACAATCTACACACATTCACTAACTTCCATCTTTCTTAAATGTCAATAAGACTGAAACTGCATATGAGCTCATGCTGACTTTGGCTATTTTTTTTCTGATAAACTCTTCGACCTTATTTTATAAAATTTGTGACTCCTTTAGACTCATTCTTATGGGATAGATTTGGTAAACTTGCTCCAGAAATAAGATCAATGTGGTGTTGAATATCTCTCATTGGGGGTAGTTCATCTAAAAGATCATCGAGTATGATTTCCTTGAATTCATTTAGAAAACATTGTAAGGTTTTTGGAGTAAGTATTGTCTCTATTCTTTTCTCAATCACAACAAATATTTGAGTTGTATCTTTGATTTTGTTTATAAAATTTTGCACAATAAAAAAAAAATGACCCTCATTTTGTAAAATTTTGGGTCAACGCTTTTCGCCAATGTAGATGAGCATAATTTTCTTTTCATCTTTGAAGAACATGTAGCGATTGTCTCGTTCACGATATGTAAAATCTCTATTAAATTGTCAAGGTTTGTCAAGAAAGATATGACATACATCAATTTTCACAATATCACAAGTTACCTCATCTCTGTAGAATTTTTCAATAGAAAAACAAATTTGACATCATTCAATTATCTTAATTTCACCAACCTTTTTAATCCAGCCGATATTATAGGGAAAGAGATATGATTTAAATTTTCAATTGAAACTTGTCGATTATAGTCTTGGAGATGATATTCTTACTGTTTTCCCCATCAATAATTATATAGCAGATTTTGTCATTTATTGTGCATTGAGTGCAGAAGATATTGTAACGTTATAGGTTTTCCTCTTGTTTTAAGATGTACATTAGATTCTGAACAATAAAAGATGACCTTTCACCATTAGTCTTTTCGAATATTTTATCTTAATAGTTTTCTTAATCACAAACTAGATTATTATCTTTGGAGTCATGTAAATTTCAACCACAAAATTATCATCAATGGTCATATTCACAGAATGTCGTGTTGAACAAACATTAGAACGATATCCAAATTTTCCATAACAATAGTACTTTAGATCAGGATTTAAACTTGCATTCTTTGTTGATGTGATGTTTCTTGATAACCTTGTAGGACTACCTTCAATATTCACTTGTGTGAAAGGTCGAAGATATTGTGTAGTTGTACCTTTATTTGGAATAAATTCTGCTCCTTTTAAATTTTCACCAATCGTCCTCTCCGTCTGATTTTTGATGACAGGTCGCTCCAATTAGGATTCCACACGAATTGTACTCCTCACAACCTCATTCACCTTCCAAATAAGTTACAAGAAAATCCTATCTCGAATGGTTGTGCGTATCCCACCGATAAATCTTACCACTTGATAAAACTCAGACTCCGTTAGGTTATTTCGTGCAGATAAGCGATAGAACTCCTCAGCATATGCCTTCACACTGCGATTATCATGTCGACAATTTTGATATTGCTAAAAGAGTATCTGGTCATAATCTATGGGAATGAATTATTTTTCGAAAAGAACCTTCATTCATGCCCATGCCGAAATTGGAGCTTTATTTCTGATGTGTCCTTTTTTGAAACTAAGTCATCATCTTTTGAGTCATATAAATCTTCAATATTAAAAATATCTTTAATGACCATATTCACAAGTTATCGTATTGGACAAACATTAGAACGATATTCAAATTTTTCACAACGATAGCACTTTATATCAGTATTTGAATTTAGGTTCTTTATTGATATGATGTTTCCTGATAGCCTTATAGGCCTAGTTTCAAAATTCACTTGTGTGAAGGGTCGAGAATATTGTGCAGTTGCACCTCTATTAGGAATACATTATGCTCCTTTTGAATTTCCATAAATCGTCCTCCCTATTTAATTTCTGATGACAGGTCGCTCCAATTGAGACTCCACAAGAGTTGCACTCCTCATATCTTTATTAACCTTCCAAATATTTTGCAAGAAAAATCCTATTTTAGATGGTTGTGCGTAATCCACCAATAAATATTACCATTTGATAAGATTTAACCTTCGCTAGATTATTCTGTGCGAATAGGCGATAGAATTCTTTAGCATATGTCTTTACACTACGATTATCCTGTTGACGATTTTGATATTGCTGAAAATATACCTGATCATAATCTATAGGAAGGAATTGTTCTTCGAGAAGAGCATTCAACCTTGGCCATATTCGAATTGGAGTTTTATTTTGACGTGTCCTTTTCAATTGGATGCATTCCCACCAAACTGATACACCCCCCTTGAGTCGGTAAGTAACAAACTTCACTTTTTTCAAATATTGAATATCTATGTCGTCGAAGAACTATTTCATTTCAACAAGCTAATCGAGAAAATCTTTAAACTGATGTTGCCCATTGAAAAATGAGATATCAATCTTCAAGCGAAAATCATGATGCCTATCATGCTCAAAAACTAGTTGATAAACGATATCTTCAATTTCTTCATCATTGGACTTTTCAAGAACTTGTAAACCCTTTGGATTTACTTGCAATCTTTTCTCGACTAATTAAATCGCGAATCGCTTCATCGATTCGTCAATGTAGTTGATTCAGACCTTCAAATTGATTCATCTTTAGTATCAAACTTGCAAGTGAATTTTGAATTGCCTCCATGATTGAGTCAAAATACTCACGGCTGATGTGATTACCTATAGGAGCACCATTGCTAGGGTTCTTACTGGTTGTATCGTCGTTAATTATTAAATAAGGAAAGTCTCGTTCTGATACCACTTGACGTAATAACAAATGTGATAGATAAGAAAAATACTGTTATCTCTGTTAAAAACTTCTTGAGTCCATAAGAAAAAGAGAAAATTCACTAAAGTAGAATTTTATTGAGAATAAAAATGATTTTCCCATCCATATGGCTTAGACTTATTTATACAATTAGCAAGAGCCTTATTTAAGTAAATTTCTGTTTTCCCAAATCTTAAACTGAATATAACTCAACTTGAATCAATTAATTGGATTGATAAAAGTCCTAAATAAGTTAATCTACAAAAATAAAAATCCTAAATAATGATTCATCCTTCCCAAGTCCTAAATTGAATAGGATTCAACTTAAAGTCAATTTTGGATTGGTGAATTCTGAAAATAAAACCTAATTTACTCATACTAGAAGAGATTCATGACATCACAATGAAGATAATTTTAATACAAGGAATTACTAAATAAGATAAATTCTAAGTTAAATAAAAGAATAAATCAAATCATTTGTCATGACCTCTTGAATTCTGAATTAGTTTCTTTTAACTCGAAATTTCTGAGATTCTTCCCTTGAGCGTTCTATATCACAAATTCTCACTCGCAATATTATGGCAAACTGTATTATCGAAAAACATTATGGCAAATATAGTGCAAAAGAAGATGTTGCACACCATCTTATCATCATTGCTTCTACAAGCTATTCCAATAGCACCTTGTGCAATAGCCGGAAGCATTTCCTCAACTGATATAATGGATGACACATTCTCTGTCATATTAAGCCGCTTGAGCCCTGCCAATGCCAGTAGTGTGGCATGAACTTCACCTTCACTGAGCTTTCTCAAGCGTGTTTGAACATTGCCTCTGAAGTTGACTACCTGCATCAGATGTTAATTTGAAAGTTGATTAATCCACAAGACTTAGTTCATATAATAATCATGGGAGGACATAGGTAAGCAAGAAGAACAAATGCAGAATGATGCTACAGAAATATCAAATGTTGAATATAGTAACAACATAGCAAACAGCAGCTTTCTTTGGAATCACAAGGTCCAAAAATATGCTCATTATTGTGTATCTCCTATCTCACTGAAGGTCCTGTACAGTGTAAACTAATAACAAGAAAAAATATGACAACTGTGAAGTTCAAAGCCTCCCTGCATGGAACACATGTAGAACAGGGTGGAAATAAAACAAGCAATAAAGAAACAAAAGGATCTCAAACTAGAAAAAGATAAGCAAGATGTAACTCAAATAGATAGAAAATTGAAGAGCAAACAAAAAAAGATGATCTATGTGGTTTACCAAAATTAGAACAACAGAGCAGTTGTTTTATTTACTTAGAAATTAACACAGAATCAGCGGCCATTGCAAGCACAACATTTCATAAGAAGAACTATATGGTGTCCCAAAATTAAAAGAACAAAATGTTGCAGACATAACAAACACAGAACCATAATAGTAAACAGCGTACATGAAATAAGGCTAGCTTCATAAAATTTTCAGCCTACTGGAAGTTAATCTCCTACAAAAAGAGAAAGAAAATGAAACATATACTTAAAAATTTTCCGCCTCCTGAAAGTTAATATCCTAGAAAAAGAGAAAAAAATTGAAACATATACTTAAAACTTACTTTGAGTGATGGATATCTATAGAGTATTTGAGACTGTCTACGAAGGGAAGCACTCCCAACAACACTTCCAGCTGGAAGTTCAGCAAGAGATTTTGCACTCAGAGAGATAAACACATCTCTGACATCCTCTCGGGGAAGGTTGCATGGCAAAATCATCCCATCAGGAAAATATGTAGGGACATCCTTCATTGAATGAACTGCAATATCAATTCTACCCTCCAAGAGAGCCTCATCAATCTCTTTTGTGAACAAACCTTTGCCACCAATATCAGCTAACGGTTGGTTGAGTATCTTATCACCAGTTGTCTTAATAATTTCTATCTGGATAGCACCCTCTTCATTTAGCTCTGAATGCATCGCCATGAGCTTCTCTCGAGTCTCATAGGCCTGGGCAAGTGCCAGGGTACTGTCCAACATACACACCGAATCAATTAACAAAACGAGAAGAAATAAAATTACCATGAGTATTATATTTCATAACTAAAATTGATCATAAAACTCTGCTAAATTGAATGGAACTTTTCAAGTGCATCAAGCAAAATATTACATTACGAAAAGCCAAAAATAGGCATAAAGTCAAAATGCTGCAATATCAGAAAGTTCGCGTCTTTATCCTGTTCTTCAGTGATTAACACAAACATTCGTCCAACTCAAGCGATTAAGGAAATGTGTTGCGAAACAACACCCGAAAAACCATATGGATGTAGAAAACAGACCCAAATAGAAACAACTAAATGGTATAAAGGGAGAGATCCAACCTCCCTCTTGTGCCTATTCTCACGAGGGCCACATCCTTGGACTTGGCCTCCTTCTCAACAGCCACGGCGGCGACGACGGGCGAGACCCTCCTGTAGGGCCGAAAAGAGGACGGGTCGTGGCCACGCCGGCGCACGGAGACGGCGGCGGTGAGCGGTGGGTGAGCGGCGGTGGAGATCACGCTCATGGTGGGGATTTGGCGGGGGGATCGGGCAAGATGAGGATGAGAAGACGACGAGGTCGGGGGTAGGGGGTTTTGCCAAGGTTTTAAAATTCACGGTTTCGGTTTCGGGATTTTCTATACCTAAACAAATTAGCGCCTTTGATCTCAAAAATGCTTAACAAAAAGATTGCAGCGCGCTGCGGAACCCTAGCCGAAGAGTAGAGGCGGGGGCGGCGGCGCGGCGGCGGCGGCGGCGGCGATACGTGAAGGAGGAGCACGACGAACTCTCTCTCCCTCGCATTCCACCAGGAACACATGAACAATGAATAAGAATATTTTTTTATTTTTTATTTTTAAGTTTTTAACTGCTGAAGGATCTGGAAAACTAATCATTTCTGTAATTATTTACTCAAAAAATGGTTATTTAAGATATCAAGGACTGGGATGCAAATATGAAGAAGTAGAGCCAGATTATGTCAAAGATGTTGGAGAAAAGTCCCTCCGCCACCTTTGACAGAATGAAATCTTCGCTTCCACCTTTCAAATCTAGTACCAAACAGAAGAAGAAGAAGAAGAAGAAGAAGAAGAAGAAGGCATGGGGAGTGAGGTGCGGCACAGCCGAGTGCGAGCCAATGGCATTTGGATGCACGTCGCCGAGCAAGGGAGCACCGGCCCGCTGGTCCTCCTCATCCATGGCTTCCCTGAGCTCTGGTACTCGTGGCGCTACCAAATGGACCACCTCTCCCGCTGCGGCTACCGCGTGCTGGCCCCCGACCTGAGAGGCTACGGCGACACCGACGCCCCAACGGATCCCGCTGCCTACACCTGCTTCCACATCGTCGGTGACCTCATCGCCCTCCTGGACCACTTCCAGGACGCCCAGGTAGTTCGTTGATCGGTATTGACCTCTGTTAGTGTTTTTTGCAGATGTTGGTTTGTGAAATTGTTGTGTTTGTTGGGATGCATGCAAGGTGTTTGTTGTTGGTCATGACTGGGGAGCTACGGTGGCATGGTGGCTGTGCCAGTTCCGGCCTGACAGGGTGAGGGCTTTGGTGAACTTGGGTGTTCCCTTGTTCCCTCGGCACCCATCAATCAAACCTACTGATATATTCAAGGTGTTCGGTGACGGGTTCTACATCAACCAGTACCAGGTTTGCTTCTCTTCGTACAAGTAGCATATTAATAGTTGTTCATGAATCATAAGTGGGACAATGGCTGCTTGTTATTTTCTATTTGTTCTGGCGTGCAATGAACCATATGATTGAATTTTACATTCACCTTTGCTAATGGTGACAGTGGGCTGGCATATGAGCCTAAAATGGTATACGGTGTCATCCTTTTGATTTGTCCAAACTGCAAATCAAATTATTCTATGAAATGAATTTAAGATTTGAATCACTTTTGTAAACTAATATTTTTTTATCAAAATTAATGTTACAATAATTTAAATTCGAAAAATTATTTATTTTTTTATAATAATTTAATTTTATAACGGTGTAAAATAAGTAATATTAATTTTGTAAGAAAAAAATAATTCTAAAAAATACTGATACTAACCCTGATTTTAAACCAAATGGAGCCTAAAGCTTTATATCATGTAAGCATCTTGCATCTCCTTTAATAATTTTGCTGCATGAAATAATGCTTTATATTAACATTTTACAAGGGTAGTAAGCATATTATTGAAGAGTTAAAAATGAATGAAGGGTAATTTGTTCTATTAATAACCAAATAGTATTTGAAGGACATATGCACTAAAATTAAAAATTGAAGGGTTATTTTTCAACTCACTGAGATTTGGGAGATGCTATAAATCCATATTTGTTTCATTTATTTATCTTTCTTGGGGAAAACTATGAAGTTGAAAGATTGAAACTGTGCCATTTGAAAGGCAAGACGATCGGTAGGCCATGATACACATGCATAGAATGTATACAATGCTAAATATATGCATCTAGCAAGGTTAATCCTTACAACTAATAGTATGTGTGCATCCTGAAATTCTGATAAATATTAGGCATTTGAGGTTATTGGTCATTTACTATGGAACCAACATCAATTCTTCAAGAAGTTGTTGTGTATTAGCCTCTTAAGAGTGTGATCTAAATGTATTAGTACTGAAAGTAGGTCTATGTCGATTCTTTTTTCCTTAAGGGTAGGTTCCAGTAGCATAATCAGTGCTTGGAGTAGACTAGGATTTTCCAAATGTGCGTACATACATTTCCAAGATCACCATGCGTAATCATATATTCAATTTCTTCTTGTAATATTGTGTAAGTAATTCATAAATTGTGCATAGGCAGTATTTAATACATATCCATTCTCGATAAATTTGATCAATCATGCTAGTTAATTTATGCCCTCTTGGGTTGAGATGATCGTGTCTATACTTTGCACAATGAATCATGTAAACCATATGGATGAGTGGTTGTAACCATTTGTCCTTTGTTCCATTGAGACGAAAAATAAGAATAATAACAGGATATAGTATACTTTTATTTCAAGCTCCAATAATCCATGATATTTCCATTTTGTCTTTTGATTTAGTTAGAGTAAATCCTTGTTGGCTGGTTAAGTGCCATAATATTATTATGCACTTTAATAAGTCTATGTTTCCTTTTGTTGTACAAAATGTTCCAACTTTTGTTTACAAATTACCTTCTGGAATTTTTAGCCCAGAATGCTTGCATAACTCAATTGAATTTCAGGAATATGGGAGAGCAGAAAATTCCTTTGCTCAATATGACATGCTAACTATCATGAAGAAATTCTTGTTAACAAAATTAGAAAATCAGATTGCTCCTGCTGGTGTGGAAATTATTGATTTTTTGGATACCCCATCATCCTTACCTCCGTGGATAACTGAGGAGGAACTCCAATATTTTGCTACCAAGTTACAAAAGTCAGGCTTCACTGGCCCGTTGAACTATTACCGCATGATGGACATGTAAGACCTTACTTGCTTTTTGATTCATTTTATAGGATTTGTATTTTCTGCAAAATAGAAAAAAAAAAAAGTTGGGCTGTGCAAACTTTGGTTGTAGGTTAGACAGAATAGAGAGCATCATATTCCTTATTATTTGCATCAGTAAGATTAATATGGGAAAACTATTAAAAGACGTTGCAAAGCATGCCATCTGTCTAGGTAATTTTCTTCACCTTAGATGTACTACGACCTCTCTAGAACATTTTCTTGAAACCTCGTTGTGCATTGAACCTGTGTTTTGCTGTTCACCTCTACTGTGCTAACTTTCTATTTTGTCACTGAGATATGGATTTTTGTTCATAGATTCAATGTTCTAGTCAGCCTGTCCTATATAAAAACATAGTTGTGCCCATTTAATTGGGTCATCCTTGACCATGTGACAATTGGTTTTAAAGAAGACCACAAGGAAACGATCAAGATTCTGAGTCAGTTCTCAGACCAAATCCAAGAAGTCCAAATTCAGTCCAATTTTAGTTCTAATTTATTTCTAACTCCTTTCCTTCTACACTCATGATTCGTAGGACATTGCTTCAGCCAACATTTTTCACAACAGGCAATGTTTTACGATTTACACTATTGTTACCATGAGCATAGTTGTTATCCCCCATGCATAAACCCATGCTATCTCATTTCTCTTGTTAGTCTCTTGTCATATTCAGTGACCTTGCCAACCTAGAGTTCTATAGCACAAAGCACTATCATCAATTCACTTTTAATATATTTATAAGTGGGAAACCTCTTAGCACATTGTACCCTTGGGAATCCCAAAACAAAGGGATGCTTCTGAAAACATGACATGAATGGATAAGAGGCTATTAGTTACGACCAAGAACATTAAGATAATTCAAGTTATGATTGAATAACTTGCCGTTTACCAATGTTACTTTACTAATCCTTTGATATGGTGAGATTGGAAAAAACTTATCAAGTGATTAATCATTCACCTGACCTCTCTGTCACTCAACATTTCTACTATAACCTCAAAAAACAGTTAATGCATTTGTAGTTTCATTTTTTGAGTGACAAAACAATAAACTAAGTCCCAGGATAAAGATGGCATTGAATTGGAACTTGATGAAGCAAAAAAGGTTTGTATTTGCAAGGATAACTACTAAGGGTTGATTATACAATTTTGAACTCAAGTTTAAGACCAATCATGGAACCACTAGGAGGCTTCACCCTGTCGAATTGTTCTTATTAGTTATCATAATTATTTTTAGCAACTCCATATATCATCGTATTATTTTTTTGATGACTAGTAATCTAATACATCTTTATTCATGTCAAATGTAGGAACTGGGCTCTTCTTGCACCATGGCAAGGTGGAAAAGTATTAACTCCAACAAAATTTATTGTTGGCAATAAGGATATGGGGTTCAAATCTTTTGGTACAGAGGATTATATTACTAGTGGAGCATTCAAAGATATTGTGCCAAACCTTGAAGTTGTTATCATTGAAGGCCATCATTTTATTCAGCAGGAAAGAGCAGAAAAGGTGACGAGGGAAATCATTTCATTTTTTGATGGTTTTGCCAAGGAAGATTCAATCTAGTATTTAGAAAACATTTTGCCATGTTGGAACTGATAAATACATTTTTGATAATGTTAGGCTGTTACCCCGTTTGGGTTGGGATAATCTCATTTTCTAGCTAAACTACCTGGTCTCAAGTTGAATTAGAGATAGTATTCCAAAGCAACCTCACCTCGTTTTTTAGCCCCAAACAATAAGCATTACATTTTTTATAATGATTGGCAATGTATATGATTGTGCATCATATATTAATTATCTAACTATTAACGAAGCAATTAATATTCAGTGAAACTATTCTATTAAACTTGGATCTTCTTTTATTAACCTATTGAAGATAAGTTTCTTTGTCAATATAGCATAAGAAAATGATTGATATTAGTATTAAATAGTTTTTACTAATATTTTAAGTTTCGATTTTGGAATTGATTTTAATGTCTATCAAAATTGATATATTTTACCTGTTTTAATAATTTTGAGCATTCCGCCTCACATTATCATTTTGGTTTTGGTCAAAATTTAAAATCTTAATTTCTACTAATATTTTGTGGTTTATTCTTTTTTGAAAATTTTTATTTGAAAAATGATAAAATTTAGACTTATTTATAAATACAAATATTCAAAGGGTTTATTTAAAAATATACAAATATTAAACTTATAATTTAAAATTTTAATTGTTAAGACCTTCAATATTGTGAAATTTTATTAAAAAATTGATAAAATTTAGACTTATTCATAATAAAAATATTTTAGGGGTATATTTGTAAATATATAAATATTAAACTTGTAATTTAAATTTTTTTAAAAACCTTCAGTATTATATAATTTTTATTAAAAAATGCTAAAAATTTAGACTTATTTATAAATAAAATATTTGAGAGATCTATTTGTAAATATATGAATGTTGAAGTTGTAATTTAAATTTTTATGGAGGGTTTATTTGTAAAAATTTTTAAACATTTAAGGTGCTTTTTGTAAATTTTTATTTAAAAAATATTAAATTTTGGACTTATGTATAAATAAAATATTTTATGATCTATTTATAAATATATAAATATGTAAATTATAATTTAAAATTTAATTGAGGATTTATTTGTAGTTATTTGAGGGAAAGAGTAAAGTAGGAGAAATTAAGAATTTTAAAAAAATTAATTGTAAAATTATAAAAGATAAAAATAAAATTTTTGAAATTTTTTTTAGTTAAATAATTATAATAAAATTTTTTTAAAAAAGAAATCTAGGTAAATATTAAAATTACGAAGGATTTTCATAAATATGATAAATTTTGAGATCTCGTAGGTTGATATAAGTTTAGGTCAAGGATAGGAGAGTAGGGGTGAGAAAAAAACCGAGAACCGTACTGATTGAGAATCGTACCGAAAAATCGGTTCCGGTTCTGCGTTATATCGGTGTACGGAAACCGTATCGATTTAATCCTATATATATAAAACCCTGACCTTTAACTCCAACCCTAACCGTAACTCTAATTGCGCCGTCTCGGCCTCGTACTCGGCCTCGCCCTCGCCTTCGCCTCGACCCCGCGCTCGCAGCAACGCGCGACGCAGCCGCCTCGGCCTCGCCCTCGCCTCGCCCCCGAGCTCGCAGCAACGCGCCGACGCCGCCTCGGCCTCGGCCTCGCCCCCGAGCTCGCAGCAACGCCGCCTCGGCCTCGCCCTCGCCCCCGAGCTCGCAGCGACGCCGCCTCGGCCTCGCCCTCGCCCCCGAGCTCGCAGCAACGCGCCGACGCCTCCTCGGCCTCGCCCTCGCCCCCGAGTTCGCAGCAACGCGCCGACGCCGCCTCGGCCTCGCCCTCGCCCCCGAGCTCGCAGCAACGCGCCGACGCCGCCTCGGCCGCGGAGCGCCGAAGCCGGGAGCCTTCACCGTAGCAGTGCGATGGTAAGCTATTGAATCCCCCTATTCCTGTATTCGATCTCCATTTCAATCTTTGCGTGTTCTTATCGTTCGATCGATACCATCTTCTAGAATTTTGCAGTGAATCTTCATTTTGTTCTTCTTTCGTAGCACGTTTTGTGCTGTTTGAATCGCATGTTTGAAGTCGCTGTGGGTGTTACTGTAGTTTACAAAAACGATATAGAAGGTTTTAAAATTTATAATTTTAAATTACAAATTTAATATTTGTATATTTATAAATAGATCCCTTAATTTTTTTTAAATTCATATATAAGTCTAAATTTTATCATTTTAAAATAAAATTTTACAAAAAGACATTGAAAGTTTTAAATTTTAAAATTTTAAAATTTTAAATTATAAATTTAATATTTATATATTTATAAATAAACCCTTTGAGTATTTATATTTATAAATACATCCAACTTTTATCATTTTATGAATAAATTTTTAGGAAAAAATACACTGTATTTTTCAAAATTTAAACTTTTAAATCATAATTTGAATATTTATATATTTACAAATAGATCCCTTGAATATTTCTTATTTATAAATAAGTCTACTTTCCCTCCCGACTTTTGGGCGTACTTTTCCAATAGAAAAACAGCCACTTCTCCTCTACATTTTTCCTTTCAGACCTTTACAATCTTTTCGTCAAAGTCTTGTGACCCTGCTGCCGTTGACTTTGTTATTAAAAAAAACCATTTAAAGGGGGGATTTTAATGGTATAATGTTCATTTGTAATTTAAAATTTGAAGTTTTAAAACGTTAATGTCTTTTTCGTAAGTTTTGATTTAAAAATACTAAAAATTGGACTTAGATTTATGAATAAAAATATTCAAGGGTTTGTTTTGTAAATGTACAAATATTAAACTTTTAATTTAAAATTTTAAGTTTTAAAACTTTCAATGTTTGTAAAATTTTATTTTTAAAATGATAAAATTTAGACTTATTTATGATTAAAAATATTCAAGGGATATATTTTTAAATGTACAAATGTTAAACTTGTAATTTGAAATTCTAAGTTTTAAAACCGTCAATAACTTTTTTGTAAAATTTTATTTTAAAATAATAAAATTTAGACTTACTTATAAATAAAAATATTCAAGGGGTTTTTTTATAAATGTACAAAATATTAAATTTGTAATTTGAAATTTTAAGTTTTAAAACTTTCAATGTCTTTTTTGTAAATTTTTATTTTAAAAACGATAAAATTTAGACTTTTATGAATAAAAATATTCAATGGGCTTATTTGTAATTATACAAATATTAAACTTTTAATTTGAAATTTTAAGTTAAAAAACCTTCGATATCTTTATTGTATAATTTTATTTTAAAATTTATAAAATTTGGATTTATTTATAAATAAAAATATTCAAGATGTCTAGTTATAAATATACAAATATTAAACTTATAATTTAAATTTTTAATTTTTAAGACCTCCAATATTGTGAGATTTTATTAAAAAATTAATAAATTTTGGACTTAGGTATAAATAAAAAATTTGAGAGGTCTATTTATAAATGTATAAATGTTAAATTTGTAATTTAAATTTTTTTTAAAACCTTCAATATTATAAAATTTTTATCAAAAAATGATAAAAATTTGAATTTATTTATAAATAAAAATATTTGAGGGATCTATTTATAAATGTATGAATATTAAACTTGTAATTTAAATTTTTATATAGGGTTTATTTGTAAAAAAATTTTAAAACATTTAATGTTCTCTTGTAAATTTTCATTTGAAAAACATTAAAATTTAGATTTATCGAAAAAAAATATTTGAGATGTTTATTTATAAATATATGAAACGGTCAAATATAATTTAAATTTTAATTAACGGTTTATTTTTAAATAATTGATAAAAAGGTAGAGAGTAAGAAATTAAGAATTTTGAAGTGTTTAGTTGAAAAATTATAGAGGGTAAAAGTAAAATTTTTAGAAAAAATTTTGATTAAATAATAATCAAGAGTTGTAAATAATAAAAAAGAAGAGATACAAGTAAATACTAAAATTACATGAGATTTTTAATAAATAAGATAAATCTTAGTTTCTCTATAAATCTTTTGAGAAAAAGAATTTTGCAATTAAATCCTCATCTCCGGTAAAATCACAAAATGGATATGGTTTCTTATGGGAAAGCACCAATCTTATCACTTTATTGCATAGAACCACCAATCTGTTCATTGCTTGGAAAATCCCACCTGCCCTCGGTGATTTATTTGAACAAAAATTACTCAACAAATCTAAGCAAAACCAGATTCGGATTTTAAAACATCATCCATAGCCAATACTTTACCCATCGCCGCCAGCTTCTCTATGTCGCCTTACCGCAACTCTGCCCTCTCTCTCTCTCTCTCTCTCTCTCTCGCTTTCTTGATTTCTCTCTCCTAGGGTTTATCTCAGAATTGCAAGAGATGAAGGTCAAGGTGATATCCCGCTCCACCGACGATTTCACACGGGAGAGAAGTCGAGACCTACAGGTGAGTCTAATTCTTCCATTCTGTCTTGATTTTAAATCTGAACAACTCCGCATTGCTTTTTTAAAATTTTTTTCCGATTTACTAGATTAATTAGTGGCAATTTCGTTTATGCGTCTGTTTGCTAATTTGTGTGTTTGCTTTATTGATTTTTTTTGGCGAAATTTGATTGTTTAGTGTGACAAAAGGTGATTTTTTGATTTATTGATTCGTTTTTGCTGTTTGATTTGGTCCTGGAATATTTGGAATACTTTTAAATTTAATTGAGACATATGAGATACTCTATGCAAGTCTTCGTTGCTCTTTTTGGAGATTTTCTTTTTGCTCGAGTAGCAAGTGGCAATGTTGTTTGTTCCTCTGTTTGTTAAAAAAATTTTATGCGTCTGTTTGCTAGTTTGCGAGTTTGGTTTCTTGCTGCTTTTAGGCGAAATTGGATTGCTTAATGTGAGAAGAAGTTTTTTTTTCTTTATTGATTCGTTTATGGTAGTTGGTTTTTTCCTAAATGATTAATTCTATGATATTGAAATCAAATTGGGATGGACGAGATAGTTTGACGAACTCGTTGTTGGTCTTTGCCGATATATATATTTTTTATTTGAGTGGCTAGTAGCATTACCTTTTATGCATCTTTTTGCTAATTTGTGAGTTTAGTTTCATGGTATTTTTGGCTGGATTGATTAATCTGGGAACAAGGTAGCACTTTGATTTTTCTGCATGCTTGTGGCTTTGGTTTTTGGCCAGGTTGGTGCCATCTTTCAATGGGTAGTTTTATGGTCTTAAGATCAAATTGAGATGAGCAATTGCCAATTATTGAAATAAACTAAAACTATAAAATGATGTTTTTTTTGGGTAAAGGAGAAACAATAGATCACCACTCAAAACATATTGCAGATTAGTTCACAAATAAGCTCAGGAAAGGATCTGGTAAACAAAGCATAATTAATTGAAGGGGCTTTTTTTTTTTTGTCAACAGAAAGTCTTCCGAAACTATGACCCGAGCCTTCGGACACAAGAGAAGGCCATCGAGTATACCCGTGCTCTAAATGCTGCTAAGTTGGAGAAGGTTATTTTTTTTGGTTTTTAGTTTGTTGTTTGTAGTTTTTCTTACTCTACCATGTTGTATTTTTTTAGATATTTGCAAGGCCCTTTATTGGTGCAATGGATGGGCATATTGATGCTGTATCGTGCATGGCAAAGAATCCCAAGTACTTGAAAGGAATTTTTTCTGGTTCAATGGATGGAGGTATTAACTTCTCCAATGCTCCATGGTTTTTCTTTACGTTTTATAATATTTTTTGTGTCATGTCTTGATCACATCTCTCCAAATTCAACAGCAGTTTGGAATATTTTTTGTCACTTCTTATTTGCAATTGATCTTGGTGAGCTGGTTTTAGTAAATGAGAAATCCTGATGGATCCTTATCCATATGTATAAAAGCTTTTTGGTGGCAAGAGAGAGAACATCATTTGTTCTACTTAGGTAGAAAATATACTATTTAGCATCAATATTTGAAACTATGCTGTTTATTGAAATATCATATGTACCAATTATGACCTACATTAATTGTGGGAGCTTAGTTGTTTGATTTGAAGCCATTCTTTATACTAAAAAATTGAGATAATTATGAGGAAATCAGTTGTAGTACTACCTGTTGAACCTTCCATGCATGCGATTTGGAGTTCCCATGGTCAGTGTTGGCCTTCTGCACATATTTTTATCTGAAATATTCTGGAAGTAAGCAGCATTCGGCTGCTTCTCAAGGGAAATGCAGACTCTGTTAGTTATGGTATCAATTTAATATTTTGAAGATGAGATGATTACTCAAAAAGTTGATATTGGTAATGCCCTTTTTTAAAGGTGGAATAGCAAACATGTGATAACAGTAAAAAATCATCAAGTAGAGCTACATTTCGAAAAGAGATTCAATTGATAAGACCATGATCTTGGAAGACTAGTAAGCCATTGAAGACTTGAGACATGTTGAGGATTTTCTGGGGAAGATATCGAGAGTGATGGATGCATAATATCTTCAATGGACATGGAAAATGAGGGCATTCTATTTCATGTAAATCAGAGCTGGACGATGCTAGTTCCAAATCCAAATCAGCTGCAGGCCTCAGTTGTTACATATTCCTTTCCTAACTTTTTTGTCTTCAATGTGCATGGGATATAGAATGAAGAATAAAAGCTTTTATCGGTTTGGAATCACCCCAATGGACCTGAGGAGAAAGTAACATTAGCATCAGAGTAGGATACCATTCGGTGGCAATCAGATGGGCTTGCCCAGTCATGGACGTCTCTTTTTCATGAACTCAGTTTTTGTTAAGAAACAGAGTTTGGAGGGAATTAATGTGAAAATAATATTTCTGCTGCTTTTACAATATCTGGTACTTTTTTGTTGATTCAACTTGCATTTATCCCCTTATGCGTGAAATGCTATATCTGTATTTCACTGAAATGGAGTTATTGCCTGGAATGAAAGTTCATTTCTTGTTTACTTTTTATACTAAATTGATAATGTATAAAAACAATTTGGTTCTTTTTATCTTCATTAACATTTTGTAATATGCTTGCTTCTGAGGAACTGAAATTTGGATTCACTTCATTTTATTTCTGTTTGCTCTGCAGATATACGTCTTTGGGATATAGCTACCAGGTGCCATTACAAGCTTCATTCTCCTTCTCATTGACTTAGCAATATCTTTAGGGCAAAAGCTTCTTTTCTTTGTTATCTTTTGACTAATTATAATCTTTCTACAAGAACAACATTGTTTGAAAGTAATCAAAGATAACTTCCAGCTACAAACCCATGAGATTTGCTCTTGTTGTAAAAGATCAATGGTAGTCACATTTTTATGTGTAATTGCTTATGTGTGTTTCCGAATACAAAAATGTGTTACTTAGTATATTTTTGACATTTGATCTGAAAATTGTTGCATTTTATGATGGCTGTTATTTGAAAATTTGTCAACAGAAAAACAGTTTGTCAATTCCCTGGCCATGAAGGCCCAGTACAGGGCTTAACAGTGTCCACTGATGGTAATGTTCTTGTATCTTGTGGCACTGATAGCAGGTGAGTTTCTTTACCTTCTTATCTTCTTTCTATCTCCTTCAGTAATCAGCGTAATCATTGTTTATTTTTTGTTACTTTTTTTCCCAGCAAAGATTTTTTTCAGTTGTTCCACATATATTTATGGCTAAACATGGGCTGATAGATAGTATATGCTCTGTTTGATGTGTTCGTGTTAATATAATATGCTATCTTCATGAAACATTCACCCTATCAAGTTCTTTGCAGCGTCAAGCTCTGGAGAGTACCTTCTTTTGAATTAAGTGATTCAGTAGAGGAAGCCAAGGTCTGTAATTTTCATGAAAAGCAATTGTTTTATTTTCCTCCTTTTCATTTTTTTTGCATGCTTAATTCAATGTTTTGCCATTTCAGCCACTGGCAAACTTTGTCTGGAAATACTCATTTCGGTGAGTTTCCTCTTTCACTTTCTGTAGTTTCATAGTCCATATTGTCGCTTATGGTATCTTGATCATATTTTTGGTGACATATAGTTCTGCATTCATGAGCTCACTTTATCTTCTTTCTAAATTCGCAGTGCTGTTGACCACCAATGGGATGGTAATCTCTTTGCAACCGGCGGTGCACAGGTTGATATATGGGATCACAACAGGTTTTGATACTCACTGGTTTTGTCTTTTTTATTTAGTCCATTAATAGGCCATCTTTCATGACTTACCATTCTTTTCAAAAAGGTCACAGCCAGTGAACAGTTTTGAATGGGGAATTGCTACAGTAATCTCTGTACGATTTAACCCTGGAGAGCCTGATGTTCTTGCTGCATCGGCTAGGTATATAAACCCTTCTTTTGAATTGCATTTGAAATTTGAACTAAGGAAATTGTTCTTGACCTTGTGCTTTTATGCAAGCATGTATTGTTCAATCTTCCATTTGCTACAGCAGGTGCAGGACTACATGTTTCTTTGGAATAAGTCTGACAGTACTACATTTTTAACACCTTTGTGTGGTTCCGTAACTTCTTTTGAAAATGTTATTTGCTAATATTTTTCACGTTCAATTTAATATTTTAGATATTAAAGCAAAGGTTTAGCAAATAAATTGTAATTATATTTGAATACTATGTCTCCCAGCTATTTATCAGCCACTTTGAGAATCACTGAAAGGTGGTCAGTTCTTTTGCTCTATGATTTTTGTGTTAGTTATACTAATGAAAGACAATTTAAGTCTTAGTTTTTCATCTGTTAAAATGAAGAAATGTGCATGAAACAAAATATGCTCTTAAGTTCATGGTTTAGGGAGTTGGAAAGGGTGGAAGTGTAGAGAAGTTGGAAAGAGAGTGCCCTTAGCCATAATTGAAGCAAATGTAGCAAGAGTCTATATCATGTAGTGATACACATGATACTTTCAATACATTAATCTCAGCAGCCTAAATGCTTCTTTGATGTTTGACTATTGCACTGTTGTAGTTAAGTGATTGTTTCTAACATATACTATATTGGTTTTGCTTTGCAGTGACCGCAGTATTACACTTTATGATTTACGCATGTCATCCCCAGCTCGGAAGCTTATTATGAAGGTTTGGTTGTTGTTGCAATCTTGCAGCTAGTGGTGGCAACTTTCGAGATGACTGGCTAACATGAGACAACTAGGAGTTATGTAGGTTTAAGTCAACCTGATTACGACATGAAAATAAGTGGGTCAAAATTGGGTTGGCCTGCACAACCAACTTAATGAAATCTGTCACCATGTGAATCCATGTAATATGACATGTTCCAACCTATTCACCATTCATTTTATTTACTTATGCATATGATAGCAAATGTTATTTAACATAAAAGTAAAAAAAAGTAATGATATATTGAAATCTAAAGCAAACTGTTTATAGGTTAATCATG